>JAQJVL010001392.1:138480-198480 GCA_035578905.1 Stictocephala bisonia | reverse complement strand
TGAACCGAGTAGAATAAAACATAGATGAGCTGAATAGTTAAGATGTTATTGTAATTTTAAGTATTTTTGTTTCTTTGTAAAACTATATATATACTATACCTTAATGTTAACTTGCACTGTTCTTAGTTTTTTATATTTATTTCTTAGTATTAAGGCCATTGACTTGAGTTGTTCTGTAAAATAGTTATGTACTGAGAAACGCTTGTAAATAAAGACATTTTTATTTATTTATTTGGCATGAAATATTGAACATGTAACTAAACTACTGTACAGATAATTTAAATCTATGCAGAGTATACAAAAAACAAATATATTTTTTAAGTTGGATAGAATTTACCACACAAACATTGTAGACAAGTACATTTTACAGCATACTAAATTTATTGATTATTATTGGTAATAGGCAATACACAATTATAAACTGAAGAAATATACGTTAGACATATATTTTATCAAATTTATATATTGGTAAATAAATAAAAACAGATAGTTTACTTTTAAATTATAGTTTTTATTGTATACAATAGACTTTTTTATTGCTTATCTATTAAACACATCTGACAGAATATCAGTTTGATAGAACTGTTAATTAATATAACATTAATTATTTATAAGCATTAGTCTCAAAATAAATCAAAAGCAAGAAAGACGGCAAGAAAGCAAACTAATTTACAGCTCAGTCGTTCTCGTTCAGTCAGAACAGAACAGTGACATAGGCAGTTCACTTGAGAAGAGCCGGAGCGGGTGAGCTGATGACGTAGAAAATCACTGTACTGAGCGGTTTGGTTTGGACCTGTGATCACAGGTCGCCTTTGATTCTAAAATCACGGTGATCAAATCACAGGTCGTGATTTCTGGCCCATCACTACCTGCAACTATCACCTTAGTTCAGTTAGAGGTCCAAATAACACACAGTAACAATATCAAACAAGATACTGTTAATATATAGGGAGCACGCTGAAGATAATCGATAGTGTTTTACATTACCTTATAAAATTAGTACTACTTTTCGCAAATAGACTAAACACAATTTTTTTTAAGGAAGGCCGATCTTCTTAAGCTTACTCTGTCCATTTCCCATAGGTTATTGATCTGTGCGAAGAACGTATTCAGACAGAGTAACGGGGCAAACCAGTTCAGTAGAAGGTGAATATTACTGATAAATCTTCCAGTCTAGGCTGGATTCAAACCAGCGTTATCCCTAACCCAAGCTCAACGTCCTGACACCTTAAACCGCTAGGCCAACGGCTTACACATGGTAATTAATTGATGCATAATTAGAATTAACGCTTAGCATTTATTTAAATACAGTATGTGGTTTCATTCTAGTAATACAAGTTTGTTTTTCATCCATTTGAATAAGCTCAACAAATATTCAACATTACAAGCTAAAAACAATAATGCTTTTATTCGAATAGAAAACATACATCAGATTGTAGCTATCATTTTTACCTCTTTCTTTATTTCTCTGTTTGAATACAGGGCTGCACATGAGATAATTTATTTATTATCAACTAAAAACGTACAACAAATCATTAATAGATAAGTTAAAATAGAAGTCATCTTCAAAAACTTAATTAATTGAGTAATAGAACTTACTTACCAGGTTTTTTTTAAAGAAGTAGCTTGTCAACTGTGTTTACATTTGAAGTATGGCTAATCTACTTCTGTTAAAAATTCTTTTATATTACATTCAATTATTGAATTGTAATGTACTGAATTATTTGTTCATTGAACAGAACACTTTGCACGTTTATAGGATTGCCAATAGTCCATTTAGGACTGATGGTTATTTTTGTCTTTGTTTTGTTATTTTTATTTTTTTAGAATATTTAATACCTTACTTTCCGGTAGAGATTTATGAGACGAATTTCATTTATTCTTCATTTTAAAAACAAATGAATGCTTTTTGAGGTAAAAGGCCTCAGACGTATAAAAAATTACATGTGACATAGTGAGATTGTTTTAATTATTATATTTCAAATATTTGTCCAGTGAAAACTTGAAAATGGAAGGATACATATAATTAGGAGTTTAGTCTGAAGTCTCAATGTTTGGGCTGTGGCTTGAACGAAATCCTTTTAATTAGGCTATATTTTACGAACATTCTTACATTTACAAATATAACCATGCCATAAATACTAACATTGATTTGACATTCACAGAACTGGTTTTAAACGTTGTAACATTTCTATAAAGTTGTCATTGTGGGCATATTCTGATTGTGAACTGGTTTTCCTTTAGTTTATAGATTGTTCAATTTAATATAAGAAGTGGTGATTAATTAGTCTCATTAGTCAGTATTAGTCTTATTTAATAAAGGACATGTAGTTTTATAATAGTCTAGCAGCACAGTGATTTATACAAATTAAAATGTTGTTCTTTATTTATTTGATGAAAATAATCAGCTAAAAGAAAAAATAACTTATAATTGAGAAAAATATATACCTTGTTCAATCACTTTTATTTCATGTACACTACATGTTTCGATCCTTAGATCATCTTCAGGTGTAAAATGTAACAAATCTTGAAGGTAATAATAAAAATTTAAATTAATTAAAACTTAATAAACTGAAAATACATGAAAACTGTTTTGGTTAGTCTAGTTGTTATTATAACAGATGGTGTAATATTAAATGTAAATATTGTAGTTTTTTTGTAATTTAATGGTGTCTAGATATCTTCTTGTTGTATTTATTAGTTATGTATATTTTCTTTGTTTTTGTATATATGTATCAAATATAATATTAGATTGGAAAGAAATTTGGTCATTGAGTAAATTATTTGGATCAGTCTTTTTTGCTTTGTAGATGGCTAATTCTTCCTTGACATCGAGTTTAAGGCTTTTTGGTAAGATTTGAATAATGTCCATATTATTTTCAATAGATGTATAACTATGAGATTCGGATATTAAGTGTTCAGCGTAAGTGGATTGTTGGTGTTGGGAATTTTTTGGTATATGTTCTTTAAATCTTTGTTTGAAAGATCTCCCAGTTTGGCCAATATAAAATTTGGGACATTCATTACATTTGATACTGTAAATACCAGATTTGTCATAATTATTTGAGGTGGTTGGATTGTTATGTAATAATTTTTGGAGAGTATTGTTGACGGTATGTGTAAGAATAGTATTGTTTTTGTTAAATATTCTATTAATGCTATTATTGATTTTCCCATAGTATTGCATTTTTATATATCTTTTTTCAGATTTTTCTCCTTCTTTCTTCTTGTTTTGTTTGTGTTTATTTATTATGGAGTCTATCATTTGAGTTTTGAATCCATTCGCTCTAGCTATATGTTTTATTGTAAAATATTCTTTTTTGTATGCTTCTTGATTTAAAGGATATGTCAGTAATCTATGAACCATGGAATTGTATGCCGCAATCTTATGGGACCATGGATGATTGGATGATTTATGAATTGTGTGATCTGTTGCTGTTGGTTTTCGATATACTTCAAATTCTAAATGGTTGTTTGATTTCTTGATAGTAACGTCTAGGAAATTGATGGTTTCATTTTCTTCGGTTTCAAGCGTAAATTTGAGATTTTTATGCAGCTTATTAAGCTGAGTTAATACTAGTTGTGCTTGTTCCTTATTCCCTTCTATAACTGCAAAAATGTCATCTACATATCTATGGTATGTTTTAATTTTTGTAAGTGTTCGGTTGTTTGTATTCAATATATGTTTTTCGATGTGGTTGAGGAAGATGTCAGCGATGAGTCCTGAGAGTGGGTTGCCCATGGCTAATCCATCTTTTTGAGTGTAAAATTTTCCTTCGAATTCAAAGTAGTTTTGTTTCAAGACAAGTTTTAGAAGATCTGTAATTTCATTAATATCTTTGATATCTAATTTCTTTTGATGTTTCAAATTTTCGGTGATTATGGTGATTGTCTCTTCAATAGGTATGTTCGTATATAGATTCTGTATGTCAAATGAGACCATTGTATGTGTGTTGTGGATATTCATATCTTTAATTTTATTCAGAAGGTCTGTTGTATTCTTTAAACTTTTGTTGTTTTCTAATATAATTTCATTAGAAAGGATAGTGTGTAGTACTTTGGATAAATTGTAAGATGGTGCGTTGATAAAGTTTACGAGGAGCCTGATTGGTTCAGTTTCTTTGTGGAGTTTTGGGAGTCCTCTTAGTTTTGGGGCTATAGGTTTTATTGTGTTGGTTAGCATTTTTTGTTCTTTACTTAAAAGAACTGATTTGTTGATGGCTTTTCTAATTGCTTTGTTATTTTTGTCTGTGGGGTCGTTGGGAATCTCTGAAATGTTGTTTTTCTCAAAAAAGTCTAGGATTTTGTTATTGTATATTTCTTTGTCCATAATAATTGTGGTGTTGCCCTTGTCAGCTTTTAAAAGTATTTTAAAAAAATACTTTTAAGCAATCAGTTATTTTAAAAAAATAACTGATTGCTTATTTTGCTACTTAGTTATGCTACTAGTAGTCAGCTGATAAAACTACACATTAATCTGAACATTTGTCTACTGCACATTTCAGACCCTGGTCCTAGCTTCTCCTACTGTATTAAAGTTAGGAATAAAAAAATAAAATGTATAACTTCTACCTTTGGGTCCCAAATTTTAATTTAAAGCTGTAACAATTTAAAATCTTACACTATACTAAAACGTATTTGTATCATTATTTAGAACGAGAAACACAATTTTAAAGAAGACAAATTGTACTGTGATTGCCAATATAATAAGAAGTTACTCAAATTACCACTTGGCTGCGCGAAGTACAGGGAGCTTACAGTTTTTCCGCCAGATGCCACTGACTCTTTTTATTAACATCAACTAATTTGCATAATTATTTGTATTATTTACTGAAAGTAATCAAAATTATTGATTTATACAATTAATTTTTATTTAATAATACTTTACAAACTAGAATAAATTGTTATAAATTGTAACTTGCTTTAACTGTGGTAAATATAATGATTACAAAAATTGAAAGCCGGCATTAAAAATAACTATGCATTTACATTAATTCTCATTGTAATTATATAATTGCAGGTGTCTCTAGCCGCTCATCATGAATCATGGTGATATAATAGTATATATCACTCAATAATTTCTGCAGACCTCGACCTGTAACTATTACCTTAGTTCAGTTAGAGGACTATAAACATTGTACAACCCCTAGCAGTGCAGAGCAGCCTGTGAAATATACCTCACCCTCGGAAATTAAAAATATTATTAAAAATCTCCCCAACAGAAAATCTCCAGAGCATGACTTGGTATGTACCTAACATAGTTTTGAAGAATTTTTCTACCAAAGCACTTTCAATACTGGCATCTATTTTCGATGCTTGTACCGTATTTCTGTTGGTTACTTTCCCAAAAACTGGAAACTTGCTCAAATAGTTGTTATACACAAGCTCAACAAACCTAAAAATTCTCCTAGCAGTTACCGTCCGATTAGTCTCCTTTCATCAATATCAAAATTATTTTTAAAAAATATACAGAAGAGACTGCTAAAATACTTGGATTCTTCTAATATCATTCCTCCTTATCAGTTTGGATTTCGTACAAGGCATTCTACAACTCATCAACTTCTACGAATCAATCTATATCTATAAAAGCCAAATACCACTCACTGACTTGACTGACTCACTGATCGCTCTACAGCCCAAACGGTAATACCTAGGAAGCTTAAATTTTTACACAATATTCCTTGCATACTGAATGCGTGTAATAAGAAAGGATTTTGGGAAATTCCAACTCTAAGGGGGTTTTTGGGGTGCCAAAAAGCCCCAAAAGCGTAGTGTAGTCGATCCAGTTTTTTGGCTCTACTGTCTTAACCGTTCATCGAATTTAAAATTTGACAGAATATCGTTAGTCTGGAATTAGATTATCTACAACTTTGGTCTCTTGCCTTTTTTTCATATCTCTCACCGTTTGGCTTAAAAAAGCACAAACTTCAAAAATTTCGTAAAAAAGTGGAGAAATCACGCTGTTTTTGACAAATATTTCTCTAATAATTAGTTGGTTTAACTTTTTTAACACATAGTATTATGGTAAAGAATATAGTTTTCAACAACTTTCAACAGCTTTAGCGCCAGAGCAGCCCAAAAACAATATTTAAAAATAAATATGAAAAGCAATATGTCGGCCATAAGTGCTGTATTAATTGTATGACTAACTTAATTAATTTTTATAGCCGGTTTTTTTTCTTATAGTGTTTTAGTTTTAGGAATAAGATAACGTTACCAGGATAAAATAATATATTATTTCTTTACTAATTCTGACCAACTATAATAACTTTATGTCTACAATGATAGGACCTAGGATATTGAACCGTTGCACGTATATCTATCTATATTAAATATTTATATAACGACTTTTGTAGTCACTTGAGTAGCTACTGATATAAATTTAACGAAGGTTGTTTAGTTAGCTGTTTTTTAGTTGTATAAAACTAACAGTTAAAGAGGGTGTGATGCATAAAATTGATGTCAGACTTGGTCATGAATTTCTGGGTTTAGTCTAAAGGTCAATACTGATAACACACCTCCCTCCCTCAGAGAACAGACATTCTTGCACACGGTGTGGTTTGTTCAGTCCAGTCGCTGTTCTGTTACAGACCGCTTCGTGCTTTCCTATACTACTACTACTACTACTCCTGTTGGATTCAGTTTGAAATATTTTTTTTTAATTTCTTATTAATTCTTACCTTTCTTTTATTTAATTGACAAGTTAGACTAATCATTTTCTACAGTAGTTTTCTACTTATCATTAGTTAGGTATTTCCTATTACAGCTGTTGCTCCTAGCCATTTTTATAGAAGATAATTTTTTTAATTTAATTTCAATTTCTCACTTAGTGTTTAACTCTCTACTTTTAAGTTTTTATACTTTAGTTAGTACTCTTTTTATCAAGTTAGTCATTCTATATTGTTTCTAAAGGTTAATTTAATTATGTTTAGTTTTTTATATACAGTTGTCGCTCTTTCGGTTTTTAAGACGATAGCTACTATATTTTAATTTTTGCTTTCTTAACTACTTTTCTGTTTTTATTAGGTAGGTGTTTCCTACTTTAGCTGTTGCTCCTAGCCTTTTCATAGAAGATAAATATTTTTATTTTTACTTTTCACTTTTTTACTTAGTGTTTAACTCTCTACTTTAAAGTGGAGTGTGAGGCTCTTGGTGCCAGGAGAAGAGTACTTTTTGAAGGCTCATCTCTGGGACAGTCGGAAATTACCAATCTAGTGAAAAAGCTCCTTGACCTGGTCAAGGATTGCCAGCTTTACGACGATTAGGCACCGGGATTGGCACAAAAAGCCCCAGGCTTCGTTGCAAGGGTTGGCTGGACCAACTGTACATCCCCTTTCAATCTAAATCTAAAAATCTAGTTAATACTATTTTGATCAATTTGGCATTCTATAATTTTTTCTAAAGGTTAATTTTAATTTTTAAGTTGTTTATATAAAGCTGTCACTCTTTCAGTTTTCAAGATGATAACTACTATATTTTAATTGGTCCTTTTTTAACTACATTTTTGTTTTTGATTCTCAGTTTCTAAGCTTCTTTTTCAGTAGAGTACGTTCTTTCTTTCAGTAGAGTACGTTTGTAGCAACTGGCATCGGTTTCATGAGCATACATTTATAGAAGTTTAGCTGAATACCGTGCTGACATGTCTCTTTACACCACATATGCAACGCACTGTGAAATTCAAGCCGCTGGCGAAATATACCCTTACCATCTGGGGATCTATCGTGATGGTTTGGTGATTGTATAGCCTGATGAGTATAAATAGGAAAAGCCAATATTGCGATTTAAGTGTTCTAGACCCATGATGAATGCCCACTTTGAACCTCTTTGTCCTCAGTACACACCTGCAGTTACAACAACTGTCGTTGATAAGCCTATTAATTTTACTTTGCGTAGGAGTGAATACGCAGAAAATATTGATGATGAACAAACTGCTCAAGACGGCACAGACGATGATTTGCCACTTAACTATTTGTTAAAATCTGTTAAACATGATATTAAAGTAATGTCCAGTACTGACTTAATTACTTCCTCTTCTTCCGAAATAATCTCAACTGTTGATGTAGGTGTTGGTAAGAAAAGAAGAAAAAATCAACGTTCTAGAGTTACTGATAGAATCAAAAGGCAAAAACATAGAGAGTCTGTAAAAAGACACAACAAAAAATGTCCCGAAATCAACAGAGAAGCAGTGAAAAATACCATAAAAGGAATCCGGAAGTAAATAGAGAGGCTGTGAAAAGTACACTAAAAGTAACCCTGAAGTTCATAGAGAGGCTGTGAAAAAATACAACAAAAATAATCCGGAATTACAAAGAGAGGCTGTAAAAACCTATAATAAAAACAATTCTGATGTTAACAGGTGTTCGGGAGCTAAATACTCAATTAGACATGTGGAAGTTAATCAGGAAGCTGTTCGAAGGTACAATGAAAAGAGGCAGTTGATCCCATGGAAAACAAAATCTTTATATGGATTTAAATATGAACGCCTCACAGATTACAGTAATGACTAGGTTGTCTCTCTTGGTCGCTACATTGAATGTAAGTGGTACCACGCAAAAAAAGTGGAAGGAAGAAAGTCCTGGCCCCCTGGACCCCACTCTGCCTACGTCCCTGGCTCCATCAAAAGTGTAGAAGAAAATGATTAACCGCTTAATGTTATCCAGTTGTTGTATGTTTGTTACGTAAGTATAATTTATTATGTATTGAATAAATTGAAATAATTGAAATAAATAAATAGTTTTAAAATGAAATAAATAAATAAATAATCAATAAATTGAAATAAATGAAATCCTCGACAAATTGTTCTAATACAACTGACTCGACAAAAACTACATGTTCAATTTGTATCGCGGAGGTCCTAGAAGACAGTGAAACCGTCACGTGTGACGGATGTGAAAGCTGGTATCATAAAAATGCGGTAAAATAAGTGAAAAATTATACAAACAAATTCAAACAACCCCTAAAAGTAAACCAGTAGAATTGATATGCCTCTCATGAAAAAACAAACAAGAACTTATAAACCCCCAGGGAATAAACACAATGTAAATACATCAGATACACTAAATATAATTAATCTCAACAAAACATCTGACATAGCTGAAACGGTGGACAACACTGCCGCTGACACTGCTGCACTTATAGATACAACTGCACTACATGACCTCCTGCCAAAAACATTAGTTGAAAATTGAAATTTACAACAAACTATACACTATCTGCATAAAGATTTACAACTATTAAATCACCAACTGATAAATCAAAAAAATAAATATTCAGCTCAACCAAGAAACTATAACTAAAGGAGACAACATTTTAAACTATACAACCACATAAAAAAACTCCAGTCTACCTCAAACACTAGCTCCACCACATCTACACCAAACCACAATAAACCCGATCAAACACTTTTACAAAGCCAAACCACAGAAAACATCGAAGAAAACACAAATTTTGACACAAATCTAAACAAACTGCCACAGGTAGACTCAGATATAATAATTATAGAAGACTCCATAATACAACATCTGCACAATTACACAGAACACTTGCTGGACATACAAATACATTGCATGCCTGGAGCCAGGATTCAGGAGCTGAGCAAACATCTTGCGACATGTCAGACTCTGCCCAACACTGTAGTATTGCATTTTGGTACAAACAATCTTGCACTTTCTTGAAATCCAAATGATGTTATTAGACCTCTCTGGCACACCAGTGAATATGCTTAACAAAATTTTAAGAATACTACATGGATCATAAATGGCATAGTCTACAGACATGACATACCTACAAGATTCATTAAAGAAGTTAATGAGGTACTAAACTTTATGTGCAAAAATCTGTATTTGATCTTCCGAGACCCTAACGAGATAATAACTCGTACAGGTTTAGGAAGAGACGAGCTGCACCTCAACCCCATGGGGACCACTGCCTTGCAAGTTTCATACTGGAAAACCTCGGTTACAGACTATCTCTACTGGAGGAAAAAAAATTTGGAAATCAAACAAAAACTGGAACAAAAAACTCAGACAACACAAAACTAAACACCAACTTGCAAAACTACATATACATACACTCATGCTCGCAACACTCCAAAATAGCAAATAATCCACAACACCAACTTTAGACAAAATAAACTAATCCATACACACAAACCTACAAAACATTACCAAACAAATTGAAACAACTTAACAATAAAAACAATTTCAAAATATTCCATCTAAACATACAACGAGGAATCCAAAACAAAATAGACCAACTTAAGCTGCTGTTAAACACAATAAATCCACACATATTACTAAAAAGAGAGCACGGACATAACATAGAACAACTATAACAAATAATCATAACAGGGCACTAACTACAAACCCATTTTTGGAGAACGACATATAAGTGGGGAGGGGCAGCAATCTAGAAAACATTGGTCTAGAGATAAAAATCATAGATACAACAAACAACTCAGAAGAGCTAGTCTGTGAAATAGCAGCAATAGAATACAAAATGGCCACAAAAACTACATAACAATTTGCACCTACAGACCAACAACAAGGTTCACCCAAAGACTTTTTAAACCACTTTGACAACTTTCCAAGCACCATATCAAACAAAAACATAATAATCCTAGGTGACATAAATATGATACTTTCATAGACTCCAAAGCACTGAAGAGCCTCACAAGCACATTATAACAACACAACCTACACCTATCTGCAACTAGAAGAACTACAACAACAGAAACAAGCACGGATTGCTGTATAACTATCTTTGGCCACAAACAAAAATAATTGACAGCACTTATCTGACCACCAAGGCATAGTATACACCCTCAACACAAAAATACGTTTACACAGCCAAACAAAAATCTGTACAAGAAATCTATTGAAACAAAACATGGACCTATTCAAGCTCCAAACTTCAAAAGAAAACTGGCAAAAGATATACACTGTAAATAACATAGAAAAACAATTTGACCAATTTATTACAATATCACTTAAACATAATCAGCCCACTTTAAAGTAAAACTATATACCATAGAACAACCCAACAATTTACCACAACACAAAAATTACAACATCTAAGAGACAGTACACAACAGGCAAAAAATAAATACGTAGCAACTGGACAATTGGTCGGTAGCGTAGTTGGTTCAATCACAGCTTCATGTGCTAAAGGTTCTCTGTTCGATGCCAATCAGAGTCAATACATTTTGAGAAGGATCAGCTGATAATCACCGGCTGTTCATTTGTCATTGGGCTATTAATTAATGACACTTTCTAAGGAATAGTCGGCCTTAGTTTGTAACAATGACCACATTCGCTCATCTACACTCATTCAAAATCCATATTCGCCCATATCTTGACGATCGGCGTCTTATGAATAAATAAATAAATAAACAACACACAGACAAAATAAACTACACGACACTCAAAAAACTTATGACCAACAGATCCGTCACTCAAAAAAACGACATACTGAACAACAAATACTCACAGCCACGAACCAAACTAAAGCAATATGGAAGGTGATAAACCAAGAAAGAAAAATATAATCAACAGAACGTAACAATATAACATTCAATATAAATAAAACACAAAACAGAACAGAATCGTATCCTCAAACTATAGCAAATCACTTTAACACATATTTTTTATCCATATTTACTCCAAATTGACGACCAAACACAATAACAGCAAAATTTTCAGCACCATTTAACGCTAAACCATACTATTACCACAAATCTAAACATTTTTAAATGCATTAAAGATAAAGATCTTAGAAAAATAATCAATAACACCAAACGTAATAACACAACAGGAGCAGACAAAATACCAGGAAAATTAATACTATATTGCACTGACCAATTAATTCCACCACTTTTACACTTAATCAACACATCCATATCTACAAGCACAGTACTAAGAATACTAAAAACACATCTAGTGTACCTCAAGTACAAAAAAATCTGACAAACAAAACATACAAAATTATCGGCCAATTGCAATATTTCCTACAATATCAAAATACTTAGCCGTACATGGTCAAATAATGAATTATCTAAATACACAAAACAAATTATACATTCACCAACATTGTTTCAGAAATAGTAAATCCATAAATACAGAAGTCTCAGACCTATCACTGAAAATTGGGAATAAAACAACACGTTTCAGCAATATTTTTAGACCTATAAAAGGCCTTTGATTGCCTTAACATTTTGCTCAATAGACTAACTGAAATAGGTGGAGAAGCTAAAGGCTGGGTACAAAGCTATTTGACAAACAGAATCCAAATGGTTGAAATAAAATCAATCAATAAAAACATTGGGAAAACTTTTAGTTACAAAGACAAACAGTGTGCCACAAGTATTAGTCCTTAGTCCGCTCTTTTTTTTAATCTACATAAATTCATTACTGACAAAACTAAAAATATATTCTGAATGCATCATGTTTGCAGACGATACCACCTTGATCATACAGGCAAAAATCAACAAGAAAGACAAGATAGAATAAAAACAACAATGGAAAAAACAGAAGAACTCAAATTCATTAAACTTGAAATCAATCACACAAGAACATACAAAATAAATATCTCCCCAAAACATACTCTATTACAAATTCAACAACCTGAAAACAATGAACAAAATAACACAACCGTAAACGAAACAAAATTTTTAGGACTACAAATAGATAAATCACTTACATGGAACATTCATACCAATCACCTCATAAAAAAATTGTCATCAGCTCTCTATGCAATAAAGCGGATAAGTACCATAGCAGGAAAAAACCAGCTCTTATAGCCTACCACTCCCTAATGGTAACTCATATAAAATTTGTATTAATAGCCTGGGGAGGTGCTTCACACACACACACACACACACACACACACACACACACACACACACACACACACACACACACACACACACACACACACACACACACACACACACACATATAGAACCGATATTAATATTACAGAAAAGAGCAATTAGAATAATCAATGACTTGCCCATCAACACTCCTTGTAGACAATATTTTAAAGAAGAAAACATTCTAACCGTCATCTCAATGTACATTCAAGGCACAATACTATACGCTGTACAAGAAAATAACAAAACAAGATCTGAAATCCATAGCTATAACATAAGAAATAAAAATAATTTGGACATAACCTTATAAAACATTACAAAAAACACTAAACCAACCACAACACATAGGTACAACATTTTTTAATCACCTTCCAAACAACATAAAAACACTAAGACAAAACAAAACCAAATTTAAAAACTCTCTACTGGCATACTTAACATCATATCCATGTTACACAAAAGAAGAATTCTTTAATATAAACATATAAAATAACACATACTAAACATTAATTGCAAGCTATCCTCACCATCATAGACTTGGCCAATCCTGGGTTGTGCCCGAAGAGATCTGACATGCCCCCTGTCTTGAGGAGAGCGGCGGCGAAGAGGAAGGGAAAGATGTTATGTAAGTATAATTTACTATGTATAAAATATTTAATTTAATAATATTATTTGTGTTTTGTCTTTAGAATGTTATTGCTGTTATCTTCTGTTATACAGTATTTTTTAAATGGGTCACCATTGTGATCTTGGAAACCATAAGTCTGACAGCATTGACAGCATTTTAAAACAGCAAAAAAGAGCAGTTAGAATTATTTTGAAATTAAAACATGACCAAACAACTAAAGAGCGTTTTAAAGATTTGGGGATTTTAACGGTCTATGGACAGTATATATTTGACACAATCCTCGTTGCTAAGAACAATCAAATTGCTTTTGAATCCAATTCCTCCCTCACACCTCATCCTTACAACACTAGAAACAAAAGCGGTATAATTATATCTCATCACAATTTAAAGTTTTTTGAGAAAAAACCAACATATATGGGAGTGAAGTTTCTGAAAGAAATACCACTTTATATTAAAAAAGAAACCAACTTCAAAAAATTTAAACAAAAACTTAAAACTTTTCTTATAAATAAGACACTATATTCCCTAGAAGAGTACTTTTCCACCCCCTTGCAAACATAATGTACAACATAGCAGTAAAGAAAATTGCATGTTTTGTATTTTTAGAAATAGAAGTAGGTAATATTTATATTGATCCTGTTCATATTGACACTATTCAATTGTATACAATGTATATTCCATGAATAAAGAAGATTTGATTTGACAACAAACTTCAAATGGGGATACTTGCCTTTTTTTTGAGGCAATTAAAAATATAGATTTCAAATTTTTTTAATGGCTGCTATTTTCCAATATGGTAGTCAACTTTGATTTTTCTTATGTAACAACCTATATTTTATGATAGTTTTAGATAGAAATACTAATCTTAAGACTTTTAAGCTAGGCATTTTTTAAATATTTTGCTTAATAACGTAGATAAGAGAGTTCAAAATGTTCAGATGTCTTATGGAACTTACTATTGAGATAAACATTTTTTAATATACATTCAAAAAGATTATCCAATCTGCAAAGGTTACAGCAAACATCAATTTATCTGTGACAAAATAGTAACACAAATTTGTTTAAATTTCTCTGTACCGTATTAATATTTAATACACTATTCTGTCAAATCGTGATCGCACAATAGCTAGGCATACATTTTCCAAATGTTCACTGTAAATCTTCGCAGATTAGATCATATTTTTGAATGTATATTCAACAAAATTTTATCTCAATGATAAGCTCCATAAGGAATCTGAGCTCTCTTATTAAGCAAAATGTCTAAAAAAATGCCTAGATAAAAAAAAATCTTAAAATTACAATTTCTATCTAAAACTATCGTAAAATATAGCGTGTCCCATAAGAAAAATCAAAGTTGACCGCCATATTGGAAAATGGCAGCCATTTTTCAAAATTTGAAATATGTATCGTTAGTTGTCTCCAAGAAGTTGAGGTTCACTTTATCAAACGTATGGTTTCCAATATCATAATGGTGGCCCATTTAAAAAAGACACCCTGTATATTTCTACTAGTATACATGTTGTTATTTATTTTATAGTTTAATAATTTATTTATCTACTACTTGTTATCATCATATTAAATTATTTTAATTTTAATGCTTGCTAAATGTGTTTTTTATTTTCTTGTTTTGTGCATTAAGACAGTGTATATATGATTAAAGTATGGACTTTCTATTATAATTACTATTCATAATACCACAATGTAACTGTGCAAAGGTTGAAAATAAATGAATAAAAATTAGGGCTGCTAAAAACCTGTTCGCAAACATTTTAGAGAATTTTAATTTTGTACATAAAACACATGTAAGATATCTGATTAAATTTTATACACTATAAAATTAGTTTAAGGAGTATAGGTAAGGAATGGCATATTCAATAATATACATGGAAAATCAGAACAATTAAACAAAAACAAAAATTATTAAAAGATTACTCAAAAAATGTGTGTTTGTGTGTACTGAATTTTTCTTTCCAAGGTAAGTTTGAGGTAGCAAAATAACAAAGGGTAATAAAATCCAGAAATTAAGTTTTTACTTTCTTTATTATATAATTCAAAAAATTACATTTTTCGATAAAATAAATTAGCATGAACTAATAAAAAAATTGAAGTAGTTGATAAGAAAATGGCGTAATAGATATGAATGTGAATGAAGTCAATGCCATGGAGATTTTGCCAGTATTTAGTAGAGTTTGTTGATATTGTACTCTGTAACAGAATCATAATTTTAATCACTTAGTTTTTTGGGCTTCAAACTCCATTCGGGGTTCAAGCAACTACCTCAACTTCATAGGTACTAATTTAATGATATGTGAGCAAATAAGTTAGATACATGTCTACAGGATTATCAGATCAGTTTCCTTGGACATTTTCAACAAAAAAAAGGCCAAAATACCTTTTGGAGAGCCTGGGTCCTACCATGTTCTATTAGATGGGTTCTAATCACTTTAAAAAATAACTGAGCAATTTAGCAATCTCAGTAAGTTTACAATTTGTAACGTATATATATATATTTTTAATATATACAATTTTACAGCAAAAAACGAAATTAATTTTTTATTTCAATTTTGTCCACAATTTGGATAACCCAAGTAGCAGTGAAAAAATTTTTGAAGGATATCGAGTAATCAACCAAGTTATTTTTTCTGGAGCTTGCCAAACTGTCCAAGACTCAGTATATTAGATATTTACATGAAAAATGTTATATCTAAACATTGTATAGATTTTAAATGGCAGTAGTAGGGATTTGCCGTTCCTGGCCCAGAGGTTGAATTTCGGTACCAGTGGACCAGAGATTGAATTTCGATATATATATATATGGTTAGATGTGTTTAGATTGATAATTTGACAGTTTGCTCGGATGGTTGATAATTTTGTGTCGCAGTGCTAGGCGTGAATTGAAAGTTGTGTTTTAGTTTTGGTGCGCGGTGAATGGGTTCGAGTGTCACGCGGTGAATTCGGCCAGAACGCCGATCGAGATTTCTGCAGTGGCATCGTTTCGCGGAGCACTGTGTAGGCAGTCCCGGCGGTGCGGTGTTATAAGTGATTCGATCGCGGCACCCCGCGGAGCACTGTGTAGGCAGTCCCGGCGGTGCAGTGTTATAAGTGATTCGATCGCGGCACCCCGCGGAGCACTGTGTAGGCAGTCCCGGCGGCGCGGTGTTATAAGTGATTCGATCGCGGCACCCATTCCCCGCTGGGTTGTTTGACACGATAACATTCGCGTGGTTGTTTGCGTGAGATTTCGGTGGTGGATGCGGCTGCTCCGTCACTTGGCTATCATCTTCCCTCGTCCCTCATCACCTTAACACAATAATTTCACATCTTCCACAATACTCAAAAAAGTCTTCCCTTAACGTTCGCGTATCGTTCATGTAACGTTCAAGTATCGTTCAAGTATCGTTCAGGTGACGTTTACGTGTCGTTTAGGTTTCGTTTACGTATCGTTCAGGTGACGTTTATCTTCCCTCGTCCATGTATCGTTCAGGTGACGTTTCGTCCACCCCAAAATACGATCAATTTTCAGGGCGGTCAGAGAAGACAGCTAACTCTGTGCAAATGGCTACTTATAAGACTAATGTCAACTCAACAGCACTTCTGAGTGCTAACGATATGTATGTGGTGCAGCAACAACATTCATCGTCGTCTTTCCCCTTCGTTCAGGTGACGTTTATCTTTCCTCGTCCATGTATCGTTCACGTGACGTTTCGTCCACGTATCGTTCAGGTGACGTTTATCTTCCCTCGTCCACGTATCGTTCAGGTGACGTTAACGTGTCGTTTAGGTTTCGTTTACGTGTCGTTCAGGTTTCGTTTACGTGTCGTTCAGGTGACGTTTATCTTCTCTCGTCGTCGTCGTCGTTTCTTCACTCTTCAACACCAAAATACGACAAATGTTCAGGGTGGTCAGAGGAGACAGCTAACTCCATGCAAATGGCTACTTATAAGACTAATGTCAACTCATCAGCACTTCTGAGTGCTAACGATATGGCTTCGTCGTTTCTTCACTCTTCAACACCAAAATACGACAAATGTTCAGGGTGGTCAGAGGAGACAGCTAACTCCATGCAAATGGCTACTTATAAGACTGATGTCAACTCATCAGCACTTCTGAGTGCTAACGATATGGCTTCAAAGAAGCAATGTCCTACTTGCAATGCGTTTGTACACGCATCAAATATGTCTCGACATCGTAAGACGAAAAAATGTATCGCAGCTTCCACAGGCTACCAATCAACGGTGCTAGCGCTCGGACCTTTTCCTTCAACCACCACTGTATGTCCTCAGAAGGAAACTTGTCCAGCATGTGGTGTTGACGTTCTGGCTAAAAATATGTCACGACACCGTAAATCGAAACGCTGTTTGAGTATCGCAGTTTCAAATAATCCTAACACTGCAATGCCAGTACTCAACCAGGCATCAAACTATTCGCAAAAGAAACCATGCCCAAAGTGTGGAATTGAAGTGACTGCATCCAACATGTCACGGCATCGTAAATCGAAAAGATGCATCACGACTTCTTCTCCTGAGCAAACGGCTGCAGTTCCAGATATTCAGACTAGCTCAATTTCGAATGATGCTACAAAACAAGCATGTACTATATGTGGCACCGAAGTTTCTATTCGTAATATGCTTAGACACAGAAAATCCAAAAAGTGTAACACTAATACGATGCTACGCAACAGAGTCAAACGTTTTGGAATCAAACCAGCTCCAGAATCGGTAATGTGTTGGGTATGCGAAAAGTCTATTGAAAAACCTAGATATGCCTCACATATAAAATCTAGGGTTCATAAACGAAGGGCAATGATGTATCCATACTCCACAGAATCAGTATTGTGTGAGGTATGTGAGAAGACTATCGAAAAGTCTAATTTGGTTTCCCATGTAAAATCTGAGGACCACAAACAAAGGAGGATGATGCTACCTTCGGATTTCGTTGTGTCCAATCCAACAATCAAAAGAATAGAGGAACGTTTTGCTCAACGACTACCAGCCTCAGGTCCTGAAATATCTGAACTTGTTGCAAAATATCCGAAGTCGAAAGTTAATCGCCGGCCTGTAAAACCACTCCAGACATACGATGAAGATTTAATGAAAAGTAAACGTACGACACCAATCAATCCCAGAGCTTACGCTCGCAAGACAAACAAGCGACCAAATAGCTCATTGCTAGATGATGATTCCCCAGTATCTTCTCCTGATCCTGACTTTGAAGTAGATTGGTCAGCCCCCATTCCTTCTCCAATCAGCCCTCTACCAGCTTCCCCAGTATCTTCTCCTGACTTTGAGGTAGATTGGTCAGCCCCCATTCCTGATCCAATCAGCCCACTACCTGATTCCCCGATTGCTTCTCCTAAGTCAAAGCCCGAAGATCATGATAGTTCTGATCCTGAATCATATTTGAGGGAGGGTGACATAGATAATGTTATAGAATTATTGGGTAACGTAATCTCAGAAGCACGTAGAAATCCAAATTGGAACGAAGCTAAATTTAGAGATGCCATAAATGATTTCGATTTGTCATTTTTAGACGATCCTAAACAGGAAGAAGTCGTGTTTGAACCACCAAAAAGAGTTGTACATTCGGATTCGAATAAAATTAGAAATATAATGGGATCTCCACCTCATTCACCAGAGTCTACACATAATCAGAGTTGGGACGAAGATGATCTCGATTTCGATTTAACATATTCACCTAAAAAAAAAAACAACAACATTAACGAGAAATCGTCATTGAATATACCAAACAGCCCCGTTTATGGATCTCCACTTCACTTTCCAGACAGTCCCTCATATTCACCACTGAGTCCAACTGATAAAAGAGAAGAAGAAGACGACGACGACGATCTAAGTTCAGATTCAGATTCCGTGTGTACTGTAATTGAGAACCCCAAGTTCAAAAATAAAAACAAACCAGATGATCCAACGTTGGAAAACTCGCCACAGAACAATGTGGATGAAGATAAAGAAGAAACATTCGAACTACAATCACTGGCCGAGGCTATCCGTGAAAAACAAACCGCTTTCTGGGGACGATTGAAAACCTACACTATTGCTAATCAACTAGCATTCAAAGATGTGTTCCGTTTCTTTAATGCGTATAAACCCCTAGTCATTGAGCTGATTGAAAATGAAATATTGAAAAATAACCTAAAAGTTAACGTTTGGTTTTTCGCTGTTTACAAACGGCCAGCAGATGGCAAGGTTATTGAGCGAACCATGAATTTCAAAACGAAAAATACAGTATTACTGCCCACTTCAGATATATCAGAATATTACGATAGCACAAAGAAAAAAATCATGGCCCAGATGGAGGAATTTCAGGAGAACGGATCGCAATGGACGCTCAAAAATATCGAAGGCATGGAAATTAGATTGAACAAATATATCCCCCTGAAGGGAGCTAGCTACATACCACTACCTCCAGCTATTGAAAACCGGAAAGATGTTATCAATGTGGAAAATAATGATCAAAAGTGTTTCTTGTGGAGCATTTTAGCCGCACTTTACCCAGCAAAGAAACATTCTCAACGGGTGAGCAAGTATAAAGCACATGAACATGAATTTGAAGAATATCTTAAAGGTATTGATTTCCCGGTACAGACTTCCAAAGTTCCGACATTTGAGGAACGTTCCGGTATTTCAATTAACATATAGGCTTATGACGAAAAGTTTATAATCTACCCTCTCCTAGTTACAAATGAAGAAAAAGTCCAACACGTAGATTTGTTGTATATGAAGAATGAAAAGCAAGCTCATTACTGTTACATAAAGAATCTGGAAAAGTTAGTGAATTCACAAGTGACAAAAAATGGACATAGAATCTGGCTGTGCAGACGGTGTCTTCAGCATTTCGGAAGAGAGGATTTGTTAGATAAACATAAATTGGACTGTGGGAACCACAAAGCTTTGAGAGTCGAGTTGCCAGATGAAGGTTCTTTCATCAAATTCAGACAATTCAACTGCTCGATGAGAGTCCCGTTTGTATTCTACGCTGATTTCGAATGTTGTTTGATTCCAATAAAAGAAGCACAAAAGGAGAAGGATCCAACCGAAGGAATCACAGAACCCTATACCCTGCGATATCAAAAACATCGACCAATAAGTTTCTGTTTGTATGGAACACACGACAGAGGTATTTATAAACCACCAGTTAGTTATTTCGGCGAGGATGCAGCTTCAAAATTTGTAGATACATTAATATGTGAATCGGAGGAAATCTTTAAACGCTACAACAGTGAGAATGCGGTTCCAATGTTACCACTGACTGATCTTGAATTGAGAGAGGTTGAAATCACCAACAGATGTCACATATGTAGAAAATTATTAGAAGATGACCGCGTGATGGATCATGATCATATAACCGGTAAATTCAGAGGTGTTGCCCATAACAAATGTAATTTGAATTATAAAGTGCCCAATTTCATACCCGTCTTCATTCACAACTTGGCTGGTTATGATACACACCTATTCATTAAGCAATTCGGAGAGCGTGGTAACACTATCGATATAATACCAAACAACGAAGAGCGGTACATTTCGTTTACTGTGAAGGTGGAAAATGGTATTAAACTACGATTCCTTGATTCTTTCAAATTTATGAGTCTCAGTTTGGACACTCTCGTAAGCAACCTCCCTAAAAGTAAACTAATGCATACTATCAAACACTATGAGAATGAATCTGTAGATCTGCTACTGAGGAAGGGTGTCTATCCATATGATTATATGGATTCGTTGGACAAGTACAATGAGACATCACTACCGCCAAAATCAGCATTTTATAATAAATTAAATAAGACCAATATTACAGAGCAAGATTACAAACACGCTTGTATGGTCTGGCATGATCTAGGAGTTAAAGACCTAAAGGAATACACACTGTTATACAACACTACAGATGTACTGCTACTGGCTGATGTCATGGAAAATTTTAGAGATGTGTGCATGGGAATATACAAATTAGATCCGGCATGGTATTTCACAGCACCAGGTCTAGCTTGGAGTGCGATGCTGAAAACTACAAATGTAAAACTTGACCTATTGTCTGATGTTAATATGCTACTGATGTGGGAAAAAATGGTTCGAGGTGGAATATCTCAATGCTCGAACCGTCACGCTAAAGCTAACAACCCCTATATGAAAGATTATGACTCAACCCTTCCATGCACATATCTAACCTATCTAGATATGAACAATCTTTACGGTCATGCGATGAGTCAGCCGATGCCGATAAAAGACTTTCGCTGGGTGAAAGATGGAGCTGACATTGGTGCAGATATAGAGTATTTCGATGTTACAAAAATTAACGATGATGATACAATCGGTTATATACTTGAAGTTGACTTGGTGTACCCTGAAAACCTACACGATCAACATTCTGATCTCCCCCTAGCTCCTGAGCGAATGTGTCCACCAGGGTCTAAGGAAGCAAAATTACTAACCACTCTATACAACAAAGAGAGATATGTTTTACACTATCGTAATTTAAAACTCTATTTATCATTGGGTATGCAGGTCACGAAGATCCACAGAATAATAAGTTTCGTACAGTCAAAATTTCTCGAAAAATATATCAACTTAAACACGAAGTATCGCATAGAAGCCCAAAACGACTTTGAGAAGGATTTCTATAAACTGATGAATAATGCAGTATTCGGAAAGACTATGGAAAATATTCGGAACCGTGTAGATATTCGTCTCGTTTCAAAATGTGATCAGCTTGAGAAATTGATTGCCAAACCTAATTTCGCGAGCCGGACGATTTTCTGTGAAAACTTAGCTGCGGTTCATATGGCTAAAGTAAAGACGAAATTTAACAAACCCATATATGTAGGTGCGTGTGTTCTCGACGTATCAAAGTTGATGATGTACAAATTCCATTATAATGTAATGAAAAAACGTTACGGCGATAAAATATCATTGCAATATACAGACACAGATTCTCTTACGTACAAGATAGAAACAAGTGATTTTTATCAGGACATGCAAAGTATGATTAAATATTTTGACACTAGTGATTATGCAGAAAACAATCCGTATGGTATGCCCCGAGTTAACAAAAAAATATTGGGCAAAATGAAAGACGAACTAAAGGGTTCTATCATGCGAGAATTCGTCGGGCTTAGATCCAAAATGTACGCGTATCAATTAGAAGACGGAGAAAAGAATGACGAAAAAAATAAACTAGATAAACTGAAAACCTCCAAACGATCTAAAGGGGTTAAAAAGTCTGTTGTGGAAAATGAGATATCATTTACAGACTACAAAGAGTGTCTGTTCAAAGGGAAAACTAAATACGCATCTATGAACATGATACGTAGTTCTAGGCATGAACTATTCAGTGTTGAGCTATTCAAAACATCACTGAGTAGTCAAGATGACAAACGCTACATATTAGAAGATGGGATCAAATCACTACCCTGGGGACATTATAAAATACCCCACTTATAAGTACCCATCTGGAATGGATATCAAAGTGTATGTTAATGACTACTTCGACAACGACCTGATACCGAGACCACTACGCTGTTTAATTGTTGGCCCGTCCGGTAGTGGGAAAACGAATCTTTTGCTGAACTTTATTTACGACGGCCAAGGGTTGACATTTAAGAACTTGTACGTGTTCAGTAGATCAATCGATCAGACTGCGTACTCTAACCTTCGTGACATGTACGCCCAAGTTGGGGTGAAGTTAGGGAAACAGATAGCGTTTTTTTATACAAGCTGCGAAGACCTAATCTCAGTTGATGAATGTGAACCAAATTCGTTGGTGGTTTTCGACGACTGCCTTCTTGAAAAACAAACCCCAATAAAAGAATACTTTATTCGAGGTCGACATAAACTCATATCCTGTGTGTATCTCAGCCAGAGCTATGGGCGTGTGGATATGCAAGTAATCCGTAACAATGTCAATCTACTTTGCGTGTTCAATCAGAATAAGCACTACAGCAAGCGAATATATGAAGACTGTTGGCTCAGATATGTCGTACATCCAATTTGAATCTATGTGCAAGAAATGTTGGAGTCAACCACACGGCTTTCTATCTATTGACATGAACAAAAAAGTACACTCGGGAAAGTACAAATGTATGTTAAATGAAAAACTTATACCCAAGCCAGTTGCAAGATAAAAATCTAACAGACTGTATTTAAATAAGTATAGCACTATGGCTAATGTATTGGAAGCAAAACGTCTTGAAGAGCTACAGCGAGAACTTATACGCAAATTCAGAGCCGCTGAGAAAGAGGAGCGGTCATCTGGCTCTCGACCATCAATAGAGCACCACCCTTCAGAAAAACCACCCAACATTTTGACTCCGCTTCCTAAGGAGTCTGAGCCTCTAACGGTGGTAAAAGCCAAACAGTTGGAGGAACTGAACGATAATTTGAAGAATGAATTTTCCAGTGTATACGTGCAAGAAATGCAGGAGATGCGCGAAAGGCAGAAAAAGTATGAGCCCATAACGAATGCAATCATAAAACAAAAAGAGAAAGATGCAGTCAACGAGGCTAAAGAAATGGAAGAACGTAAAAGACTACGTATGCGACAACTCATGCGAATACCATTAACGAGATCTGGTACACCAGACGGACGAAGCCCGTTGTCTGAGCGTTCTGACATAGATACTCCTTCACAAGAGTTGAATCAATCGTTTAAACAACTGATGGATACAAAGAAAATTACACTGGGATTGACTGCATCAAGTTATTTACCTAAAGCCCGAGATGCTCAGTTCGGTATTTGGTACGATGACAATGCTAATCAAGCTAAAATTGGATCCGAGCCGATCACGTTTAATTACGACGATATCGTACTAATAAAAGATCAACAAACTTACAAAGGCACGGTTGGTCTTTGGCGTCTTTTGACGAAAAATGATTACATTAGTGATGACAACTATACGCCTGACGATTGGAATGCATACAAAGATATATTGCTCAGAACAAATTCCATATTTCAGAAAAACGATCCTCTTTCAAATCGACCGAAAGCGAGTCAGGGTCGTAAATGGAAACGCATGATCAAACGAATTTGGGAAGAAAATATAAAGACTGACAATAATGATGAAATGACTGGGTCTGGGTTGGCAGTCTACAGCAGTAGGCCGGTAGAATACAAATACATCAGCAATCTAAATGAACTGGTAAAACGATTGAATTACATTTACGCTCAAGAAATGGCCGGCAACAACAATTTTCATAACGAGAAACTATCTCTCGTCAAATTCATATACGACAGAATGGAAGAGTTAGTACAGACTCCACGAGGAACAAAATATCTAGTACGTTGTCTTTCAGCATTACCGGAGAGTGTGATCGAAGGGTCTGGGCTTTTGAACGATATCATCAACAATCTACCGTTCGAGCTTCATGCTCCACGCAATTTGCAATTTGATACGTACAATTTTTGTGGACCCGGTACAAAACTAGACGAACGATTGGCTAGAGGAGATAAAGGAATCAACCCACTTGACGAGGCGTGCAAAGAACATGACATTTGGTACAGCAAACACAAAAATACAGAAGACAGATGGGTGGCCGATCGTGAGTTGCAGAAGAAGGCGTGGCGTAGAGTCATGGCACCTGATGCTGATTTGAATGAACGTGCAGTTGCTCTTGCTACAACCGGTGGAATGTGGCTGAAACGTAAACTCGGCATGGGTTTGGGTACGTCCGGTTCTATGTACCCTATGTGAATACTATAAGTGGTGATATATTTCACAATGGAAGCGATCTACACCAAGTTTATGGGCGGTGTTGTGAGGAGTGAGTACAGGACTGTTAACGCAGTGTCTGATCTCAATTTCAACACACCGAACAACTACACTGTGTTCAGATTGGATCATGGTGATGCGTTTTACGATTCTCGCATAATGTTTCACATTCAAGGTGAAGTCGTGAAAAAATCAGACGGGTCAGCATACCCAAAGAATTCTACTATAAAACTTGTTAACAACTTCCCAGCTTTCCTGTTCTCACGAATTGAGCTAAAGAAACACAACACAATCATTGATAGCGTAGACAATCCGGGTGTAACAGGCTACATCAAGGGTATGTTGATGTACACAAATACGGCCACACTTTCAAACTGCGGTTTCGTATCCCAGTACAGTGGAGGGGGCAAATTTGAAGCACTAGGTACGCTCGGTCATCTTGGTCTCGGCTTTTTCGACCACCTTCAGTATCCGATGTATAAAGGTGGATTTGAAATCACATTCACGCGTTCCGAAGACAACGACGCTCTGTATCATTGGAAAGGTTCAGAAGCAACCGATGTTGAACCTGAAGATGGAAAGGTAAAAATTACATCGTTTGTTCTACGCGTACCATTGGTAGAATACTCATCTACCAGTCGTATACAACTTATTGCGGGATTGAAAGAATTGAGCGACAAAGACAGACTATCGTTCAGATACTACCAATGGCAGTGTATCGAGAAGAAAGGCGTGTTTGGATCTTCATTCAACTTTGACATCACCAACGTTTATCGGAGTGTGAACGATCCACGTTTCGTCATAATTGGTTTGCAAACTAATCGCTCGAACGATCAAAAGGCAAATCCATCAGTTTTCGACAGTTGTACCATAAAGAACGTAACCGTCAAAATAAACTGTGATCGCTACCCACAAGAATTGCAAAACTTGAATATGTCAGATTCAAAGTGGCGACTTCTTTACGATCAGTATGTACGTTTTCGAATGGTGAACTTTGGGGATTCTGATGTTATGTTAACTCCTGAGAATTTCCAAAGCAACTTTCCAATAATGGTCGTAGATACTCATCTACATCCACAGTCGACAGACAGATCTAGAAGCGATATACAAGTTGAGTTAGACTTTATAAATCCAGTCGCACCTCCAGCAGCGAACAGTGGTACCACAGCTTACGTTGTTGTTGTCGCAGAAACAAACTTCACGTATGACATTACTCGAAATACAATCACATTTTGCTAGGTAAAAAAAAAAAATAAATAAATAAATAAAAAAAACTTTATTTTTTGTTCATTTTTAAAATACTGACTTTTGGAGCTCTTTTTGATAAAACGATCCGATAATATGTTCTCCTTCAGAATCTTTGATATTATATGTGACTGGATTTGTATTATTAATTTGATAAACGGTAAATACTTCTCGAGTCCAGTTGCGTCCGTACTTGTTTGCATAGTGACCCTTATTTTTCGTAATCCTAACTCTATCACCAATCTTGAGTGTAGGTTTTCGCACTGCTGATGTTGTTTCATCCCTGCTTGCATATCTGCGTCTAAGCTCAGGTTCACATTCCGCATTAACCTCAACTGGCATCATACCAATCGTTCTATGAAAACTGCTGTTGTAGTCTTTCAGTAAAGACTGGAGAATGTCAATCCAACGAAATGACTTACGCACTTCAAATTGTACTTTCATTTTCTCATTTAGAGTACGGTTTAATCTTTCTACTATCGCACTCTTTTCCTCATTCTCAGTATGATACATCTTGATGTCATGTTCCTTCAACAAACGCCTGAAGTCACTGTTTACGAATTCACGCCCTTTGTCTGTATGAAGTAGATTGGGTGACTCGTGCCCGCATTGCCAAGCTCTTTCTCATATAACTCTAAATGCCTCGGCTACTGGGTTGCCGATCGTATTTTGGGGTGGACGAAACGTCACCTGAACGATACATGGACGAGGAAAGATAAACGTCACCTGAACGATACGTAAACGAAACCTAAATGACACGTAAACGTCACCTGAACGATACTTGAACGTTACATGAACGATACGCGAACGTTAAGGGAAGACTTTTTTGAGTATTGTGGAAGATGTGAAATTATTGTGTTAAGGTGATGAGGGACGAGGGAAGATGATAGCCAAGTGACGGAGCAGCCGCATCCACCACCGAAATCTCACGCAAACAACCAAACGTCACCTGAACGATTCATGGACGAGGAAAGATAAACGTCACCTGAACGATACGTAAACGAAACCTAAACGACACGTAAACGTCACCTGAACGATACGTAAACGAAACCTAAACGACACGTAAACGTCACCTGAACGATACTTGAACGTTACATGAACGATACGCGAACGTTAAGGGAAGACTTTTTTGAGTATTGTGGAAGATGTGAAATTATTTTATTAAGGTGATGAGGGACGAGGGAAGATGACAGCCAAGTGACGGAGCAGCCACATCCACCACCGAAATCTCACCGCTCAAGTTCAGTTTCGACTCCACAATACGAAACCTGCTGGGGTTCGAAATGCAGTCTGAGGAAAAAGAAGACTACAGTAACGAACGTTTTTACTACATGGCCGACCATATCATAAAAGCCACGAAACCACCGAATCTCAGAGCTGTGGATACAGTCGAGATACATTGCAATTTGGTTGAAAACAGTTACTCCAATCACGACGAACACTTGCACAAGCACAAAGAACATCGACTGCTATACACATTTTTCCCAGCCGTACCGCGGGGCTACAAAATATCAGAAACGCCGCTCCAGAGATATTATGCTCCGTTAGATAGTGCCCTGCGAAAAATACAGCAAATCTCTGTTACAATCGTGGATCAAGACAATCGCCTGATCTTGAACCCATTTGTAAATAACATTGTTTATCTACACCTACAGAAATTACGGTAGACAAAACTCAACCCCACGCCGTAAAACTAGAACATTCAACACTCATATTTTTTCCCCATCAAAATTCTGGGCCAGGAACGGCAAACACAAAATTATCAACCATCCGAGCAAACTGGGAAATTATCAATCTAAACACATCTAAGCATATATATATATATATATCGAAATTCAATCTCTGGTCCACTGGTACCGAAATTCAACCTCTGGGCCAGGAACGGCAAATCCCTACTACTAATGGCGCTTATCCTTGTAATGTTAAACTATTAGTTGCTTCTCCATCTGGGAGTTCTGCGTCCTTAATCACTCTTCTGACATATACCACCGAACGGTTTACTGGAGGGCGAGTGGTTTAATGCCATCGTACGTGTATGGGAGGGCGGGTGGGCCAATATCATCGTACATGTATGGGAGGGCGGGTGAAGATAAGACTGTTTGCTGTTGGTAACCCTGTCAAAGATACTGCCACAAACACACGTTATGTTGGAATAGTACAGGCAGATTTGTTAGTATTTGGGCATTGTTAATAAGTTTGGTTTTATTGATATTAAGTTGGATACCATTCAAATTGGTTGTTGACACTTAATTAACACAATATTAAACAAGTTTCAAAAACTATTTGAAACACATACTTTGATTTTTTACCTATGGGACTTTTAAGTTTCAATGTTGGTATCAATGAGTCATTCTACTTCCTGTATTAAATTTTTAATTAATTTGCTGTAGTACAGTTTTTAAAAACAACAGTATTAGTGATGGTATTGATTTATTTATTTATTGTAGTACTGTACTCACAAATAAAAAATGTCTGTAAGTATGAGAAGAGTGGAAGGGACAATTAATGTACATAATATCATATAAGGGTTGCTTCTGAGTGTTTGTCATCCAAAGTTTTATCATTAACTTTCTGAAGACATTAAGATACTGAATTAAATTAAAATATTCAAAGCTTGCTTAAAATATTTCCTTGTGTTAAATACTCTTTACTTTGTTGGGGAGTTCACTGAGCAATCAAGAAAACTAAAATGGCAATTTTGTGTTCGATATCAAGATAAATGGGTGTGAGCATGAATTGTTGACAAAAATGTATGTTTGATAAGTGTGTGAATATCAAAATTCAGTATATTGAACATTTTATGAATGCTAAATAGTTTTGTATATTGTCTAATGCAACAATTTTTTTAAAGATACTAGAAGATAAAAAATAACAAAATTAATGCACCCTAAATTTTAAAACGTACTAAAAAGTATAAAATAATACCCAAAACAAATAATAATTCATTGTTGCTTGGTTATAAAATAAATTCATAGACATATTACATTGTTTTTTTAGTTTTACAAATCTTACTACAGGTAATTTTTATAAAATTTGCAATTGGAATTTTGAACTTTTGCCTTTTAAGTTTTAATGCTTAATTGGCAAACTAAACTAATTAATTACATCATTGCACCATTAATAACATAAATTAATGTTGTGTAGTTTTTGCCTAAATAATATTAACGGTTTTTCATTGTAGAATAATTGCCTTAGTTAGATTGTTATTGCTAATATTATCAATATTACTATTATTAGGGTTCAATTTACGGATACTCTGTGTATCCATTTTATAATTGATGAGTCACAGAATTGTAGAATTAAATGCACTTATCAATATTACTTATCAAAACCTTTTTGTCATGAAGAGGATAAAAATATGACAGAATAAATTGCTTTGAACTATATGAGGCAGCTTTGATTTTAACTCTATATATAAAAGGCAAAACCCTTACTCACTCATCACTAATTCTCCAAGTCCCAATGTAGGCAGCTGAAATGTTGTACACTGTTTCTTTAGTCTTAAATAGGACAACTAAATTATTTCACCTTAATAAAATGCTCCTAATGAGTAGACATCTCATCTAAAACATTGTTCTATAAGAATAACATTGGGTTGATTTTAGCATTGATTATATAAACCTACAATAAATAGATAAACCATCTAATAGGAATATTTGTGGCAGTAATTTTGTTAGTTAGTGAGGCCCGTAACCACAGCTGGTTTAAACTGCATTACATTTACATGGGACTACACTAGCGCTCCACAATGGACCACAAAAACAGCTGATATTTTGAGACTCAACATTTAACATTGGATGGGAAATCTATTTGTTTATAAAATCAATGATTTTAGTAACTTAATAACAGCTGTTTTGTAAGTAAATAAACATGTTTATTTTGTATGTTTGACATTTTACTACAGTTGGCCCAACCTAAAAGTGTGTGTGACCTTGAGAAGAGGCTAATAGAAGCAGGACAGGGTGGGGGTACTTTTCTGAAAACTTTATACTGATCAGTTGATTGCAAATGAGAAAATATTAGTTACCAGTGTAAATTGAAATGCACCAGTAAATTAAAATTTTGCATTAATTCCATTTGTAAATTTAACCTGCCTTTTTAATTCATCGCCAATAAATAATAATTATCACTGTTTCTGAATAGTTTTTAATGAGGCCTAAAGTAATCTTTATTGACTGTTTACTAATAATTATTTATACTGTAGTATTGACCAGTCCATAGTTCTGTGCGTGTGGTTCCCTCTCCAACAACAGTTGTACATTCATTTAAAAAATAAAGATCTTGGACACGGTACCTAGAAAATACTTCCACGTGATAGGTTGATTTAGTTACCAGTATTTAATAGAATAATCAAACGAGCTGATTTCGCCCATGTGACATCACAGTCTATTACACAGCCTCGTCGTGATACTATAATTACCGTGTTCTCGGCTAGAACAAAATCAGCTGTTTTTTGTCTTCTTTTAAAAAATATGTTTTCATTACTTAATGGGTATTTACATTTTTTTCATGTTATGTAACCAAATAATTTATTTTAAAATCACAATATTATAGAAAAAATAATTTTATTTTAATTATTATCTGTTATTACTATCTCAATCTTTATTCCAGTTGTTTATCATTAATTTCAATAACATAAGCACCATCGAACAAACTACATAAGATTTTGAACAGACTGTACACAATAGACGTAGGAGAAGTATGGTGAGGGATATTAACTATCTCGCTTGCACTAACTCTCCTACATGCCTAGAACCATGGCCCAGTCTATAACATTTAAATAGTGTTAATTTAATACGTTTCTTATTTATTTCAATAATATCAATTAAATAAACAAATAACATATGGTTTAGACATTTTAAAAATATATGGAAAATATTATCTTTTTGTAGCGTCTGTGTGATCATAATATAACAAACGAAACTTATTTGTTTAGGTACCGTATATGTGAAATATTTATTAGTCTTTGTTTGCAAAATTAAATAGTTCTACATCGTGAAAACGGATAGTACAGTTGAGTCTGCGAACAAGGTTAGGCTGGGCCATCTGTATTGATGCATTAAGAGTTTAATATTCAGCTGTTAAACAAGAACAAATGAAATGAACAGCTTTGAAATAGGCTAAGTAAATACCAGGATTTCATGTTATACAGTTAATCTACTACTATTTGTAGTCAAATGTGACATGCCGAGGCCAAAGTGTATCGAGCACAGAGTATCAGGGTTGGCACGCAAAGAATGCAGGGCTGTCCCCTAGTTTATCTATAAAACAATATCAGTCCTAGTCTCAGAGATACTACCCTAAGGATGCCAGCCCACAGCATGTGCGAAACCTTTGGTGGTGTAAATATTACTTTGACAAGGTTATTACTGGAAGCTTTTTTTAGTAATATAAACAATATCTATCAGTTCACTACAAAATGAAGAGACCAACTATTAAAAATACATGTCAATTAATGTTATCACTTAATCGAAATAGAACAGGATAAATATTTAATCAAATCTCATTGTACAGCAGCCAGTATACTGTACAAAATAAAAAAGAGATACTTTTTTGAAGACTTAAAAACCGTACATATACAACCATTAGTATCAGTATTGCTGTTGTATATGTTTTGCAAGAGTAATAACATTGAGTAAATAGACAAATGTTGTACAATTAAGCGATATATTATGACATTTTTCATTAGAATAGGGACATTGGTGCCAAAATATACAACTGTAACCTAATAATGCTTGAAATTATACTTGCAACATTAACAGTAAAAAAGAAGCAATAAACTGGCTACTATACAATTACTATTACTTCCTGAGATAATAAATAAACTGAGTAATGTCCAACAACTCAAATAAAAATAAACAAAAAGATATGGCCTTGCAGTCTGGGATGGTACAACATCAGGAAACTAAATCAAATCCTGCTGTTACAAAAAATATTTATTAGAACGAGAACTGAAGAAACACCTTTCATCTTTCCTGCATTAAACATAATGACAATTGTCAATCTTTACATCAGGGCGTACTTCTGTATACACAATAAACCATTGCCAAAAGGTCAAAACATCCATATACACAACACAAGACAGGCTTCAAGATTTCAGTTGATATTACACCAAACTGCCTTATATGAAAGGAAGCCGTCCTACATGAAAAAAAAACTCCACAATCTCCTTCCAAATGACCTCAAAGAACTTCACTTAAATGAACTGAAAGCAGCATTAACAGAATGGCTCATCAATCAACTATTATATAGCCTGGGATCAATTTTTAAATTAGAGAACTGATAACGTGTCCCACCTTATTGAGTTAGAAATTTTATTAAAAGTTCTCAGTCTGACTTTTAAATAAAGATACTTTTAAATTACATTAACCTGTTTTTTAAATATACTGTTTGCAATATTATTGATTTGACTTTCATTCATAATAACTTTTACTATTGCAACTACCTAGATTAACTCACATTTATTACAAACATAATAGTTTGTATTTAATGAACCAAATATAAGTTCTAACTAAATGATTTTCAATATTACAATGAAATATGTATGAGCTATATATTGTTGTTTGAAAGATATTTATTAACATTGGATTGTTCATGATATGTAGATAATATTGCTTTGAGTGTTTAAAAAACAAACACTACTCTCAAAGCATTGGAAATCTTCAAATATTATCCACATATCAACTATATATTACTATGTATTTGTTGATGCTAATACTATTCTCAATGAATATGTAAATAAAGAAGTGCAAACTGAGATTGTTTTAGATTATGAATTTATAAAGGGGGATTTATTTAATATCAATGACCCAATTTGTGAATTAAATCACTGTTACTGACCCGGTTGTTACTCTCAGCATGCAACATGAGAATTTATTCCACAATCAGAAGCACAATGTTGGAATTTAATTACTCTTAGAAATGTAATATGAGGATTGTTGTTAGTATTGTTACACAATACCCACCCGCCCACCCATACAAGCACGGTGTTACTAACCCACCCACCCACCCATACAAGCACGGTCTTACAATATTATCTACAAGCATGATATGTAGATAATATTGCTTTGAGTGTTTAAAAAACAAACACTACTCTCAAAGCATTGGAAATCTTCAAATATTATCCACATATCAACTATATATTACTATGTATTTGTTGATGCTAATACTATTCTCAATGAATATGTAAATAAAGAAGTGGTCTATTGTATGGTTAATGATATACAGCTTAAAAAATACCATTCTTACCATTAGGCGTTTGTCGGATTTTAGAAGTTTGAGGACTATATTTCGATCGAGGTACCAGCCCAACTTCTACAGTTGTAGGAAGAGTTCTAGGATGAACTTGAGGTTTTTTAAGTGGTACTGGAACCTGTTTTGACTGAGTGGGTGAATATTTGTCATTGTTGAATGTGTGCTGGTTAAGACGTTTTGGAGTGGGTATTTTAAACCTGTTAGGAATGTACTCAAGAGAAGCAGCTCTTCTATCTGCAACTGAGTAGTCGGGCTGAGGGATGTGTGGACACTCCGCCCTTGAGTTACTGCGACTAATGTTCGCCTTCATCATTTGAGGCTGATCTCCAGCAGTGTATGAGAATGGTCTAACTCTGCTGAGTTCAGGCGGAACTTTAACCTCTCTACAAAAGATATCATATTATGTATGATTATATTATAAGAGTAAAAACCATGATAATGACTGAATTTAATATGAGGTGATCAAACTCTATTTCTCAAATTATCGCTTTTGATATAAATTCGTAGAATTGGTTCCCACATATTCCACTATGGAGCCAAAATGACTCATACTGTGGAACACCACAGATTTTTTGTGGATGGTAGTAACTTCGCCTCCCACTATTCTGGTTCCATTTCACTAGCTGTAGAGTTACAAGTGATACCTATACAGTTGTTCAAAGCAGAATTGTTTCATTCTAATGTTGCACTAGTTCATTGTCCAGTAATGATCTCATTCTAGTACAGATAATAAAATCTAAAACCCAATCAAATATAAAAGTAGTTTGTGTACAAAGCTCTTATGATATGTTACCTTCGAAATTTTTTGAGAGAAAGGTAGTTGATAATAAAAAAAAAAAAAAATAGAAGGGAAGATTTTGCATGGACCAGGCACAGGTCCATTTAATTTTTAAAATTTTATGAAAAAGGAAGCTAATAATATTGTTCATAAAATTTTTTTGAAAAATTGGAACACAAATAAAAAATGGTGAATAAATGTAGTTATAAATAATTCTCAATACCAAGAAAAAAATTCTTAAATAAAAAACTGACCACACTTTGTTCCTAGGTACTAGAATGTCCACTATTATTAAAATAATTATGATACCAAGATTTTTATTAGAGTTAAATTAGCCCAGCTAACAGAAAATAAAGAAATTTCGCATGGTTCTACTACACTTTTCAGGCTTTCTTTTGTTTAATTAAATGTTTTACAAATATAAAAACTATTTGAGTGTTTAATGTGTTTTAAAAACTGACACATTTAAACACTTGACCAATCCTATTTGTGGATAGTACATCAGCTGTTTTTAATAACAAAAAATTGCCTAAAAATAATAATCCAATCATATCTTACCCAGCCATTGGTGGAGGAATGTCTTGCCAATGCTCGTTGAAGGAGTCTGGAGTCACTGGACGGCCATTATAACCAATATTTCTTCTTTGTTGATAAGGCGACTGAAGTTGACTGTCTTTATTCAAATTGAAGACATTACTTTTTTGGGATTTTCTGTCAAGTTCTTCAATCATAATTCCAAACTCGTCTGTTTTATGTGTGGTGCGTTGCAATTCCTGTTTTGTTACATGCATGTTGATTCTCGCTTGTTGAGTTTGTTGACTGAAATCTGGATGTCTTATTTGATCTTCGTTTATTGGAGTTTGAACATTTTCAGGACCAAAATGAGCTTGATTATGAAATATTATTGGTTCTGGACCATAATAAAACATGTCCCTCCATGATTTAATTACCTCTGGATTTTGGGGTGCAGTCTAAAATAAACAAAGCATTTGAGGTTAGAATTAAATAGCAAACAATGAAAACAATATGTAATATGTTTATTAGAGTTATGTGTAGTAACATAAATTAATTGTTTAAGTTAATGAACAAAGAAAAAGGATAAATATAATCATTGATTTTATACACAAATAGATTTCCCATCCAATGTTAAATTTTGAGTCTCAAAATATCAGCTGTTTTTGTGGTCCATTGTGGAGCGCTAGTGTAGTCCCATGTAAATGTAATGCAGTTTAAACCAGCTGTGGTTGCGGGCCACACAAACTAACAAAATTACTGGCACAAATATTCCTATTGGATGGTTTATCTATTGTATGTTTATATAATCAATGATATAATGTAATGTTTGAAAATAGTTTCTATGTTATTTTTATCCATTATAAAGCTGTTTTTTTTCTTTGTGTAATCTAATATAAATTCAACGTACATTGTCTTATTGTAGGTTTTATAAAATTAACGAATAAAAGTTTATACCAGAAAAAAGACACTTTGGTAGATCTTTTTATAGTGATACAATATAAATTACAACCAAAAGAAGCATACAGGTACTACAAAATAATAATCAATAAAAGAACAAAACTACCGGTATAGTTTTTATATAAAACAAATTACTTACGAGTAAAAGTAAAGACGTAATACTGTAATGCTAGTTGTTTACCTTTGTTTAGGTACAAAATAAATATAGAATTTGATACTGTAGTAAAAAGACTTAAACTGTGTAAAATGATAAAGAGAAATACATTCAACCTACAACCTTTAATAATCAGTGTATGATGAATAATTTGTTCTGTGTTACCTTGACAACATATTTGAACTAATAACATGTATTATTAAATATTATAATGCAAAGAACACATGTAAACATAGATATTACTCAAAACTATCCTAAAACCCTCCTTATTTGTGGAATCTCTAATACTTGATGCAATCTCTGAAACTGCTCAATATCAAGCGCCTTAGTTAATGAGTCATCAACCATCTCTTAGTTGAGACATAATTGAAGGATAAAAATTTAGTTTTGACCTTCTCCCTCAGGAAAGGATGTCTAACATCAATGTGCTTGGTTTTGGCTTGATACGCCCCATTTAAAGCAAGATTCTTTGAGCCCTGATTGTCACAGTATATCTGAATAGGACTCTTTGTACAAGGATCAATATCTTAGGCTAAACCTCGTAACCATAATCCTTCTTAAGCAGCTGAAGACATAACCATATATTCGGCTTCTGTTGTTGATAGTGCCACAGTAGGTTGTCGTTTAGTACGCCATGATATTGGACTACCACATTTCATATATAAGTATCCAGTGACAGATCTTCTTTCATCAGGATCACTTGCCCAATCAGCATCACAGTACTCAACAAAGATTCCACCCTTAGAACCATCAAACTGTAACTTCCATGAAAAAGTCCCTTTTAAGTACCTTAGCACTCGTTTAATAGCAGACCAGTGACAAATTCCTGGGTTATTGTTGAATCTACTCAAATTACTGATTGTATAAGCAATGTCAGGTCTTGAAACTTGAGCCACAAACAAAAGACAACCAATAGCTTCTTGGTAAGGAACTTGTTTCATCTTTTCTCTTTCTTCTTCATTTTTGGGCTCTGTAGTAAATTTATCATTGCAACTCATTGGTGATGATACTGGGTGACATTGATCCATTCTGAATTGTTTAAGTACATTTTCTATATACGTTTGTTGGCTAATCCAGACTTTCTTCTCGTTTCTGTCTCTAGTCAGTTGAAAACCTAGAACAGACTTGGCCTCACCGAAATCCTTCAAAGTAATCATCAACTGAACTTTCATCTGTTGTTTTACTTTTCTGTCGTTAGAAAATAGTAAAATATCGTCAACCCAAACTGCAACTAAAAACATCAATCCTTTTTCAATTTGATAATAAACTCATGAATCAAATTTAGATTGTTTCAAACCCATGCATTTTAAACATGAATTTAAGGTTTTAATAAATTTGTTAACACAATAAACAGACTGATAGGTACAGTATTAATTCGAGATCTTGACAAACATCGCTCCAGCAAGACACAGCCATAGCATACAACATTGCTTTCAGAGAGACATGACTATGACATTGAACATCAAGCTGGAAAATTTGTGAATTTCCTGCTAAGGCTTTTGTTAACTTGATTTTGAATGCTTTTGAGCCCCAAATTTTCAATTAGCTGTGCATCATAATATTGTTCCAGATACTTTCAGTTTTATATTTCATATGTAAGTAATAAAGTTATCTATTGGCAGTCACTGTTTTCGAAGTAACTCTGGTACAAAAATCTACTTTATAACTTAAATCTATGTCGGAAAACGAGGCTCTACTGTATTAAATTTATGTTGTAACTCAAGTCTGTGGTGTGTTCATTTACTAAAACCCATTGAAAATGTCAATGTTCTGGATAACTTGACAACCTGTGGGTCCACAAAGTTTCAAATTAGTGAGGTATTTCAGTAATTTAAGATAAATTGTTATAGCAGTTATTGATAATAAATCGTTTTACCCATAAACAAAGGTATATAAAAAATATTGTTGTTACAATTAACTTTGCTTGAACAAACATAATTTTCATTCTCAAGTAGCTATCTCTTGTGTTAAAGCAATGTTCAACTAGAATGTTATAATATTTACCTCTTAAAATTATTTAATACAGATCAAATTTCAGGTTAGGTTAAAGGGCACTAGGTCAGGAATTAGTATATTGGACAGATAGGACATCAGAAAACTTACCTTAGAAGACAAGTCCACCAACATCAGAGTAGTAGTAAACAAATACAAAAGAATCATATTTCAGAAATTGTTTGTACCACTGGTACTTTCTTCAGCTCCCCCCCCTCTCTCTCTCCACTCACCTGAAGAAAGTGCCAGTGGTACAGAAAACTAGTGAAATGTGATTCTTTTGCATTTGTTTACTACTTCTCTGGTGTTGGTGGACTTGTCTTCTATATATACTAATAAAATTAATACAGATCAACAATTACTTTTTCCAACATGTATTTTATACCGTTATAAAATATTTATAGCTACTTTCATAGCAACATTTATTTTTCCATATGCTCTCTGATTCAATTAACTACTTTTTATTTTATATGAATTAAAACCGATGGCTATGTTCCAACATAGGCAATGTTGTAAATATAAAATATCACTGTTGTATCATGATCATATAAATACCGGTACTTTATTTTTGCAATCAGTTGATCTCAACATTAAATAAATTGATATACTCACGCAAGACTAATAATGTCGATTGTACATCACAATAATTGAGGTCATTACAGTTATTTTAGCTTAGTTATGTTTGAGTTTGAATATTTGAAACTTTTTATATATTAAGAACTAATATCAGAATTTTACAGGATTTTCCATCAAAACCAAACTTTTATTATTTCAGATATCTTTGTATCTTCTATTTTTTTTTTTTTCAATTTTTAAGAAATATCATTGCTTTTTCAATATATAAGGGATAGGCAGTTGAGTTCACAGAGTAATAGAACTCGTTGATAACTTAATGTAACTAAATCCATTATAATTCATTTCTCCAGATAAAAGTCTGTAATTCCTTAAAATATTTAAAATTTCACGTTTTATTGTCTTTTACATTAATTTGTCTCTGATTTGAAAGTGGACTTATAATTGAAATAAATTGCTTCTGCTCTCAAATATTCTAAACATTTAAATATATAGATAGAATAATCTAAATTAACTAAAAAATTAAGTCTAGTTTCTTTAAATAAATAATAAAACACATACTTGCAAGTTTTTATTTTTGTAAGAAGACACCACATGACTGGCCCTGTACACTGCCAGCAGAAAGATTATGTTGAGAATCCAGATGATCAGAAATCGACAGAAAAAGAGTGTGACAAGCAGTGATGGAAGCCAAGCAATTATACCGTCTGTTGACGATTGCAATGTTAAGTTATCCCAAGATGTTGCATAGGTGAACTTTGCATAGTTGTCAGGAGTCTGCCGAAAACAACATTTGGAGTCAGTCACTATAGAAAATTCACACTTTATATTAGCAAATTTTGGACCCTATTGTAATATTAACATGATTTACAAATTCCAGAATATTATATTTAAACACTTTTCATAACATTTGAGCTGCTTTTCAGCTGCACTTTTCATGACAACTGCTTTATGTTTTGTGTTTAGAAAAATAATCTTACTAGATAGATTTGCTCATTTGCTATTATTAAAATTATTCTCCAATTAATCCTATGCATAATCTTGGCCTAGTGCTCTTTATCTCACAATTTGTAAAGTTACATCTTCATTGGTCTTTAAACATAATACAGCAATCGTGATGGTCAATATTATGTACGAGAGGTTACATCCATGAACATACAGTGAACCAATATGCTGTACAATAATTTCTGAGTTTTAAACTGTTAATAAAAACTATTTTTCTTTTTAAAGTGACTTATCCTGTTACTGTTCTTTATGAATAAATGAAGTTTATTCCACAGATAATACAGGTTTACAGTCATGGCAATTATGGAATAGAACTAACCACTGTTTCCAGTAATTGTGGTTAGTAAATAAGCTAAAAGTATAGATTAAATACAAACTAATTTACAAAGTAAGTAAGAAAGAATACAAGATAAATACAAAATGAATTAATTTGAGTTCAGTTTTAGTAATTACAAATTGACGTGCAGCTTTGCAGTGTTTGTGGCTTGATTCATTGTTTCATTTATAGTTCATTATTTCCATTATAGTTCTCTTAAACCTGACAGCCTGTCCTTCTGTTTTCTAAAACAACACAAGAACCATTATTTTGTACAACCAACTACCCAGCCACATTATTTTCTTTATTAGCGTAGCCTCTTACCACCAAGTTCCATGCTTAGTCACTCCTCAATATTCAATTTTGTGATTTGTGTTTAATGGACTTCCCACGCAAGTTCAAACATTTTCAAATACTAAATAATGTTTACAATATTATAGTAGGTATAGTTGAAAAGAACAAACCGTTGTTTGGATGATATCAGCAGCATAGTAGACTGCTCCTGCGAAGTCAAACATTACGAGGACAGCAGTGAGGACTTGCCAAGGGTAATACAGCAGAGCTCCGTTCTTACCCCTGACCTCTGTCAATACAGCCACTGACCACAGAAAGCAGTCTATTAACTTTAAATTCTTTTATTTAAAGAACAATGGAAAAAAAGGTCAAAGATGTATAAGTTGGCAACAATGTTCTGATAGTGAGCCTCCTTTTTGGTATAGAGGAGTTTTAGAGGTGAACAGACGATTGCCTTATACCACTGAGAGGAGTATTTGTTCTGTAATATCTGCATTCTAATAAAATCAAGGACTGTTTTGAGTCACATCAAGGAATGTATGTATAGGCTTACAACAGTCAATACATCAAATCAAAATAACTTTATTCAGCTAGCACATATGCGTACAGAATGGCGTCATACAAAATTTATTTAAAACAGATATTATAGGTACATAGAACATATTATATTATATATTATAATCATAAACACTTAGTATCATCATTTACCTCAATATGTCAATAAAATATTATATTAATAAAAATACTCCGCTAATGAATAAAGAGGTTTGTTAATCATTAAAATCCTTAGTTTTTTTTAAACTTGTCATAACTTGTAATATCTTTTATATATTGTGGCAAATAATTATAATATCTGACTCCCGCATAGTTAGTTTTTTTTTCGTAAAGTTTTAACTTATGTGAATTGAAAGCAATATTGAATTTATTTCTCGTATTATAACTATGATGATGTCCCAGAGTATGAAGTATAGTACTATTACATTTTTTGATAATACTAACTGATATATATAAACACTGAAAACTGTCATTATTCCCAAAGCAGGAATATGATGCTTGGCCGACTCAAACCATTTCAATTTAAGCATAATCCTAAGAGCATTTTTTTGCATTTTCAAAATTCTGTTTAAATTTTCAGTTGATGTTCCTCCATATACAGAAATTCCAAAAGAAATATGTGAATGGATAAAAGCAAAGTATACTTCCTACTCACATTAATAATTTCATGGTTAATTAAACTGATAGAAAGATATAAATAATATTACAGCCTCCAGCATAAAATCGTGATGGAAATGAGTCGAAACACGATGTATGATAATTAAAATCTAAACTTGTTAAAATAAACCTTGTACAATACAAATGGATTTTTGGAATTTGTTTTGTGTTTGAATAGTTATGAGTATAATTATTCTATAAACAACAAACATATTTTATTGATCGTAGCATACATAATTATTTAAATGTTTAGTGATTGTGTTCCTAAAGAATATATGTTTTAATGAGAGATATACGAGGGTCGTCCAGAAAGTAAAGAACGTTTTGGTATAAAAAATTAAAAACGAAAGATAACAACACAAAACTTTATTTACATACTCACAGTAACCTAGCCTACTTCTCAATGTAGTTGCCTTGGTTGTCAAGGCATTTATTGTATCGAGGAATCAGTTTTTCAATGCCGGTGTTATACTCTTCAGCCGCCAAAGATCTGATCTTCTTTCAGTTCTTCATTGTTTCCAAACTGCTTCCCACCTAAGAATGTTTTCATTTCGGGAACAGATGGTAATCTGAAGACATCAGGTCTGGACTATGGGGAGGGTGTCCAAAAATTTCCCACTTTAGACCTTGAAGTTCTTGCTGGGTTCGTACCAATGCATGGGGCGAGCACAGTCATGGATCAAAAACACTTTTTTAGACAACATGCCACGTCTTTTGTTCTGTATTGCACGTCTGAGTCTTTGAAGGGTTTCGCAATAGGCTTCTGAATTTATCGTTTCTCCCCTTGGCAAAAACTTGACATGGATTAAACCTTTGCGGTCCCAAAAAACAGTTTCCATCAATTTTCTTGTGTTCAGATTCGATTTTTATTTTACGGGTTTTGAGGGCGAGTTTGAATGATACCAACCTATGGATTGTCACTTTGTTTCTGGAGTTTTGTACGAAACCCAAGTTTCATCTCCGGTCACAGAAATTGTTCACCATCACTATCATATCGGGTAAGAAGTTCAAGGGCTTCTTCCATTCGTTTAGTCTTGTGGACTTTTGTGAGAAACTTTGGAACCCACCGAGCGCACATTTTTTTATACCCAAGATGCTCAGTCACAATTTCATGTAAGAGGGATCAAGAAACGTCTGGAATAGTGTCTTTTAAAGTGGTTAAGGTGAATCGCCGGTTTTCTTGAATTTTGTCGTCAACTTTCTTTTCAGTTCTTCAGTCACAGCCTCCCGATCCGTTCTTCATCATTCACATTGGTTCTTCCTTGCTTGAACATAATGCACCATTTCCTCACTGAACATTCGTTCATTACATTCTCACCATAAACAGTGTTTATTTGCCTATAAATTTCGATAGGCCGAACATTTTGAGCATTCAAAAACCGAATGACAAGTGCACTTCGCATTTGGCAGGATTTTCAATGGGCGCCACCATTTTGAAAGTTTACAGAGCAAAGACGCGTTACCGTACAAGAACGAAACTCGGCTCACACTGACCGAACAGCCAGAGGTAACTAGGGTGTACGCAGTCGCAGTGGTGGGGGGTCGGCACCGCACATGATGCACAATCGTTCTTTACTTTCTGGACTACCCTCGTACAAGCAGATATCTTGAAGTATATTAAAATAATACAATATTTTAATTAATATTTGCAATGTATTTATAGATTAGGACCTTTAATTTAGAAAGAAAATATTTCTTATGCCAGCTAAGGAGAAAGAGCTTATTGGAGTATGTTTTATGTTCCTCATTTATGCAGGAAATGATATATGAGGTTTTAACATCCACATTATTGTACCTTGATATAATTATTGTAACAATACCATGCTTGAACTTATTAGTTTTAAATTGCTATTCAGAATTCAAATATGTAAATAAAATGTTTCAGTGATGGAGTTAATTTAGCCAATGATTATCTACCTGGAATGGTCAAGCTGTCATTGAGACAAAGGCTGTGATCAGTTACAGTCAGAATCCCTGAGCAAACCTCAGTTTGTGAAAGAATTAGATTTACTAGAGAACTGTGAAAAGGGAATAAGGGGAAAAGTATTCCAACTTTTCAAACAAGTTAAAATTAAGTAAATAAACAGCCAGCAAGATTGTCAAGATACAAAATAAAGTCCAACTTTATTTTAAATATAACCAAAGCAATTACAGCAGAAAAAAAGAAAAAAAATAACAAAGGGTGAACACATTTAATTTATTTTTTTTTAATCCACATGCATTTATTTTAGTTGAAAAAATGATAAGATTAAAAAATGTTTAAAAAAAACTATTGTGTTTATTATTACCAATTAGGAGGAAGCAAGTTAGAATCCAGATGGCTGAAAGAATAGTATTGGTCCACAACCAAACCTGTAAGCCGGCGGCTGCGCTAGCTGGTGGAATGAAAGAACTTGAGTAACCAAGGCGAAAGGCGGACTCTGAGCCTCTGCACCCTCCTGCATTAATAATATTTGCATTTATAAAACTTTATGAAGTATAATAATTGACCCTTTTATTTTTTATAAATAAAATTAGATGTAAAAAGCTTCATGTTAAAAAAAAAATATATATATATATATATATTTTGTATGGTTTTAATAAGCAAGCAACCAAACTAATAAAAAATTAAACTTTGACCAACCAACAAACACTCTAGATGTTTTTTTAAAAAAAAGTATGATTTAATGTTTTAATGTTGATATCCAATCACAAAGCTAAATGCAGGTTTCATAAACTCTTGACACCTGCCTCTCCAATTGAAGCAAGACCTACTAATCCTGCCTGAAAGAATGCAATGGGCAGTTATTAACTATGCAATTCATAGTTTGAACTTTGACTCAACAATCACATGACTGATCATTGCCATTACCCATTTATATTTCCAGTAGTTGTATTTTCCTACACCGATGCAAAAGCGACTCAACCCATTCCTTACGAGGAAGGTTCTTTCCATCGATGATGGTCATTGGGTCTTATACCAGAAACTTGTTTTAACCGTCAAGCATATCCTAAATTAAGGTTTTGGGGAAAATTGGTTTGTGATTAATTAGGAAGCTATTCTAAGAGGCGGTTTTTCTAGATTTAAGTCACCCTGCATGTTCTAGGATATCTTACAACATGGGGAGATTAAAACTAGAGAGGTTCTTTCTATACTCTAAGGAATGCCTCTTTACGATATATAACTGGAGGGGTTGCAGTGAGGGAACTGCTCATTGCCCTATTGAGTTGTATATCAATCTCTCATTCAGGTGTACTGTTAAGTCACACGGGAGCACAGTGTTCAGCAATGGGATAAATCAGGAATAAAGGTGTAGTATGCAGGATTTGTGCATTGGCTCCCCACAATGATCTAGCAAGTTGCTGCACAAGCTATTTCTGATCCTCACTTCAGATGCTGTTTTCTGTAGGTGATGTTTAGAACAGTGAGATCGATCTAAACTGACTCCCAAGTACTACAGTGTTTCAGCCTAACATGCTCATTGTGTTTCAGCCTAACATCAAAAATGAATATAGCATTTTGGCATCCCTAAGCTCAATATTTTTTCCACTCCCTAGTCTGGTTAAAGTTACTTTCCTAAAAACCTTTATTAAAATATTATATCAGCCCTATATGTTAATTGCTTAAGCACCACTCCACAATGGAATTTTATCATTACAAGTTTTTTGAGGAATTTACATGGTTTTATTAATACATGGGCTTAACAAAATACTATTAATGTATTAATAAAAGATTGGTTAATAACTTTGGTTTTGATAAATTTAGTCATATGGGTAAATAAATAAAAAAACTCTGTAATACATTATAAAATAGGTTTAATCTCAGAAACACAGCTTACACGAAGTATTTTGATACCGTAACACAAAAACTGTGCTTTAAAATAAAACTAGATAATTTGTATGTATAAATAGTAAATTGTACAGTTCAAACTATTCCAATGGTCTAAAATATAAAAAAACGTAAACCACGTATGTAAGCAAGCTCGACTTGAGCTGGAATACTTCGAAGCACAAAGGTTCGAGGTAAAAAAAAAAAAAAAAAAAAAAAAAACAGCTGGGTATTCATCACTCCACAGAAAACTATTATTTGTCAAAGATTTTTTTTTTTATGATTTTAAACTACATATTGGAATATTGAAGGGAAAGCGGGACAAACGTCATTTATTTAATATTTATTTATTTAATATTGAGGGATGAACATTCTGTTCTGCAGAGGAATTCAAGGTTATGTTAGCACAGAGAGAATGAATGGGAAGAATCAAAAGAATGAAGACAGCCAGCGCCACGAGGAATCACGGAGCAATTTGTAGTTATTTGGCGTCACTAAGACGGTCACCCTCCTCCATATGAGGAACATGAGAGTTGCATAGACAATAGGATGCTTACCGCTCAACGATATCCCTACAGCCAGTTCTCCCGTGTTTGAGACAAAGTTGATGCATTGTGTTGAAAAATAGTTTAATTTTACTAACAATTATTTGTTCCAATGAACTTCAAAATAGAATGCTTTATTAGCCTGATTTTTTTAAATCAATTCAAAAATATGTTAAGTAATGGTTATTTATTTTAATTTCTAGATTTTAATAATTTTTTTTTCTCTTGGCCATGTGCCCCCTGGGAGCTTGTGCCCATATCCCTGGGCCTGTTGGGAAATCCGGCCCTGTTGACATGGTCATCTCAAAAATACAAAGAGTATCTATCGAAAAAGATGTTCAACTTTTGATAAGCTAGTCTATTGCTCAAGTGACAGCAGGCTACTTCTGTCTTTGTAATGTTTGAGGCTGGTCAGCATTGCCTTTGAAGAACCAATGTCACTCACAACTCAGTGAACCCTTTGGACGATACCATTTTGTACACTGTAAATACTTGCATGTTTTATGTCATGAGAGAAACGATTGGGATATCAAGTAATATAGGTAGTACATAAGGGGTGAGCTGAGGGGTGTATAGCCCCCATGCCATTTTCATAAAACAATTAAACGAAATATGAAAAAAAAGCTGTTAGATGCATGCAAATACACAAAAATCTCAACGATTTTCTGTAATCTGGACTGGCTTAGATTTAATTGTTTGAATAAAAATGAAAATATTTATCTTAGTTGAATACCAAATAGATAAATTTTAATAAGAGAAGAATAACATACCTTTTTCATTTGTTAGCTTACTAATTGTGAGTGACAAGATCAAACAAAGCGGATGAAAGAAAGACATACTCTGTCAGAGTGTTTAGAGGGGGTAGAAAAAAGAAGGCAACAATAGAATTTCAGTGTTAAAAGTTATATAAATTAATCGAATAAAAAGTATAATTTTATGGAATTTAATTTTAAGTATCTTCAGTTACTTTTCAGGACCACTATTGTAATAATTAATAAAAAACTAGTGTTATGCATTAAAAAGTAACTCTAACTACAATCCAAAATATATTGAAATTAATCACTAAAGATATTTTTGTCTGAGCCTTTGTACAACCTAACAACATAATTAACCTTGAATTAAAATTGCTTTAGTTTCAAAAATTTCCTTAGGACACAACTTCAACTCCATTGAGGTAACCCAAGACCTTTTGGATGATTGAGCCCCTCATTTCCATTTTTGTCCACCAAGTCCAAAGTTTCCCTCTTACATAAGAGCACCACAATTGCAAAGGGAACCTAAGGTTAGTGGAAAACAGAACATTGTGCATAAGGAGAAGAAAGCGAACCAAAAGTTGTGTTTTTGGTGGATATGTAAAGAAGTTAGAGGGGCTGCTTCCCGTAAGGAAAGAATTGAGTTATATTTCTTGAGGATACACAAAGTGGGTGGGAAGATCTGTCAAGAAATGAAATGAAATGAAAAATGACTTTATTGAACAAATTGTGTAACAAAAGGTGAGATTGGACCTTACACCTAACCATTGAGATATTTGGTACATATGAAGGAGAGAAGGTGTATGATTAGAATCTGGTAAAAGGAGTCTTAAATTTTGATCAGCTGCAAAGCATGTGCTGATTTTCAAATTTGAACATAACATTAATTGAAATGTAAATAATGTAAATTCATATTTAAATATGTAAACCAAGTAGATTCTACAAATGCAGATTTAATTGAACAAACTATAAGTTACATAATCAGAAACAATATCATTTCTGTCCAAAAGAAAAATCTGGTTTATCCATTGTTTTGGTTCATTTATCCTAGTCAATTTTTCAAATCTTCTATAATTAATTAATTGCAGTGCTTAAAAACCTTTAACAGAATAATTTAAGATTAATTGAGTGTTTTAGGTTTGGTAACAAGTTTCATTAAATTGATCTTATTCTTTGGCTTTTTAAAATGTTTAAGTTTAAGTAAGAGAAAGTTAATAAATTTTTAAATATAAATTTAAAAAATGTGATGTTTGTATTTGAAGTATGCTAATTTAAACATTTTTAAAGAGTACGTTTAAATCCAGAACAAATTTTGTTATAAATCATTTTTTGACATAAGCGTTTCAACTTACCCATAAAATAAGTGATGTTAAGCATTGACCAAACGGACACTCCTCTGTCCACATTGATGAAGTCCCAGTCACAGTTGTATGCTCCAATAATATAGACAGATACTGCCCCCCATACTACTGCTTCCAACTGGAACAAACGATTATTATTGTTTAAACTAATTAGCTGAAGAAAGATTTTTTTATCACTTAATCTATATTCAAAGTATACAACAGAATGTTATGAACATTACTATACCATTCCTGACCAATCTGCCACACTTTGAGGGTACGCAGACAAGGTAGGCTTGTCATAAACACAAAACTACCTGTTTGGCACTAGTGTATGGGGGTTGCTAATACTCTCCTTGGTCATATCCTGTCTAACCTCTTCAGGGTCGTTATGAACATTACTATACCATTCCTGACCTATCTGCCACACTTTGAGGGTACACAGACAAGGTAGGCTTGTCATAAACACAAAACTACCTGTTTTGGCACTAGTGTATGGGGGTTGCTAATACTCTCCTTGGTCATATCCTGTCTAACCTCTTCAGGGTCGTTATGAACCAATACTATCCAAGGTAATTCATAAAATTTGGTAATGCTATCTTTTGGTTTTAAAGAATTGTCCTTTAGCTCAAGTTCAAGTAAATGCCAAATATGATCTTCTAGCGTGTATTTTAAACTTAAACCTCCTAACAATTCTATATTTAAAAAAAGAACCATATCAGGATATCTACAAATTGACAACCCCTTTCGCACATCCCATTTGGTTGTTAGTACAGGTACAAGCCTCTTAGAAACAGCAATAGGAAAACATACAACTCTTGATATTTTTGACAAGAACAATATACATGAAGTCATAATAAAGTGCAAAGAAATACCTCATGAACAAAATAAAATTTGGTTGCCCATTCCACAAATAATTCAGTACCAAAATCTTTTCTTTACAAGGAATTGATTGATTTTTCTCTTTAAAACATCGTTTTATTTTTGGAAAAGTTGGTATTTCATTTAGTATAGATATGAATGCTTTTTACAATAAAATTAGTGCTTAGGTTATAGGACCTAGGTCTGGAATTAGTATAATACGAGAGATAAGACATCATCAAACATATCTGAAAAGACAAGTCCATTAGCACAATATGCAGGGTAATATACAAGGCATGTTTGTAAAGTAAGTACCGTTTTAAAATCCCGCTGTTGTAGCATTGCGGTCAGCGTTCGACCCTGCCCTTTGTGTATCACTATCTATTAACAAGCTATAGCCATCGTTACGGATCCACTCGGCTGTATTTAAGGTTGCTTATTATTGTTTAAAATACCTCCTCCAATTGAAAATACCGCAGTCTGTAAAGTACATGTTGTGATAAGTTTTTTAATGCTAAATTTTTTTAAGCTGACATTCATCATAAGATCGGTGAAGTTTATGAAAAAAACAGAATGAGTGATGGGATGGTACGGAAAGGGTGAGAACTTTTAAATATGGCCATATGAATGTGTATGATAAGGAACAATGTGGACAACCTTCGCTTATTAATGATGACTTGGTGCAAAATATTGATGAAAAAGTCAGAGGAAAAAGACGCTTTACAACTGCATCGTTATGTAGTGAGTGTCTCCTAGTGTCAAGAAGTCTGATTTTTTGTAATTGTGATAGAACGTATTGAAAGTTATGCTTGGCTGGGTTCCCAAAATGCTTACAAATGTTTAGTGAAAGTCACAAAAACAAATTTTTAGCCAGTTATCTCAGATTACGAGCATTAGATTCGTAATGCTGACAATTTTTAAAAACAAACTGTCACTATGACAGATCTCATTATGCATATCAGCTGCTTTCACACTCTTAGCATTAAGAAAACTTACACAGTGCATACTTCACAGTCGGCGGCATTTCAATTGGAGGAGGCATTTAAAACACTCATAAGCAACCTTAATTATAGTCAAATGGATTTGTAACAACGGCTGTGGCTTGCTAATAGAGAGTAGTACACAGCATGAATGTGCCGAACACCAACCGCAGTGGCAGGATTCCGAGCCGGTACTTATTTTAAAAACATAAGGTCACAACACAAAACATAAATGTTTAATACCACTGCTGCTATATTCATCAGGTGAGGATTCTTCAATGACGTACATCATATCATTGCTGTTAAAGTGTATTATTCAACTTATACACTATGGAATGTTTTAAAGTGCCAATTTAGTAAAAAAATGGACACATTTGGAAATAAATTGACTCTATTTCTAGATAGTGAAGTATTTATTTATTAGAAGTTCAATAATGTCAAGAAATGATTTTATGTTGATAGTCCAATTATGCTTGCCATGTTTTTTTTATTTTAGTAGTCTCAGGAACTCATCTACTCTGTAAACTGGTTTGTCCTGAGATTACTTTTGACTATTCCTTCTTGAAGATTCTCCTAGTCAGGCCTTGAAAGGTAGTTGTTACCAGATTTTTCAGTCTACGCCCAGTGTAGGAATGAGTTGTTTCAAAGAGAACTATTCAATATTGAGGAAGGATGTACCTTGTGTTATATGCATTCATATCTTGTTTTTTTTTTTTTTTTTCAAAGCTCAAGCTGTCAACATGGTTATACTTGTTTCTGGTAGTTACAGCCTTCTAATGTTGTGATAGCTAAGTTTGTCAGAAGATGATTCTTACAATCAATCAACACAACAACTAGAAAGAAGCATGTTGTTCAAATTGTCCTCATACTCTCTGATATTTATGTCTCCCAATAGTAATACATTGTTCTTGTATGCCTGGATCATAGAATTTTTATAGAATATTTATTCTGGATATTAAATTTTCACCAGGTAATCTATAGACTCCAAGGTTCGTGTACATAGTATAGCAAGAGCTGCCTCACAGGTAAACTCTCTTCAGAAATCAAATTGTCAAGGTGATTTGGTTGTGAAATAAACGTTTCTTTATAATAAATGGTAACCTATCTTGTTTGTGGTTTCCCCTAGAGTAACAAGTTATTTTTTTACTTAATTTTTTTACTACTCCCCAGTTTATATAGGTCTGCTGGTCAGCAGACTTGCTCGTGACATTTATTCTACAAGAGACGTACCGACTGTTAGCTAAGGTGGAGATTTGAACCTTTGACTCTGTAGTAAAAACCTTAAACATTGAGCCACCACGCTGCCCTTACTATTTTTGTACTTTCTAATTAATTTTTGGAAAGACTGTGTTCTATTAGGGCAAACATGCTTGAATTTGAGTATTTTATAAGATAGTTTGGTCTGTACATTTTTATCCTACTTCCATATTCTGACTATAACTGGCATAAGTACTTGGAGGGCATAATGATCCCTGTAATGTATACATTTTAGATTAAATAAGTATATATATATATATATATATATATTTATTTATCATATTGATTTTTCCAGCTACAATTTTTTAAAATTAAAAATTATATAAAAGCTGAGTTATATACTTAGAAAAAAGTCCAAAAGTCATTATATTATAATAAAAATTTAAAATAAATAAATAAATAGCAAATGATCTCCTGTCACAAAGCTAAAAGCCATTTGAGACGTGCCTGACTGATTCTATTTACGCTAGCTAATCCCTCCGTAAACAGCGCAAGATATACTCTGAAACTATGTGATCCATTGTTTGGATAGACTCCCTGCAATCACATGACTGATCATCTGTCAATCCCCGTTTGTATTTCCAGAGTACTTACATCTGCCCAATCCAGTTCGGAACCGATTCAATAATGTCCACTCCCTAAGAGGGAGATTCATCCCACCTACAGGTACTGACGGATCATTTATAAGGAAATTATTTCATCCATCAAAACTGTTCCACGCTATGGCTAAGCTAGTATTGGGTGAGAAATTTGTTCTGCTCAACTGGGAAGCAGTGCGTGGAGGTGGGTTTTGAGATTTTAAGCGTCCATTCTGAAATGGGAGATCCTGGGTAACGGGAGGTGCGGGGCATTCAAGATCTTTTTGAATTCTTTACGTAGTGCCTCCTGATGTCTTATTTCTGGAGGAGCTATAATGCAAAGCACCAGGAGCCAAGGTAGTGGAGTTGCCATGAGAGTACCACTAACAGCTCTCATAGCTCTATTAAGTTGGACATTAATAATTGCTTTTGTATGTGAGCTATTTAGCCATACAGGAGCACTGTATTCAGCAGCTGAATAAACCAATAACAAAGCAGTAGTATGCAGGACGTGTGCATTGGCTCCCCAAGCTGTTCCAGCAATATGATGTAGTACTTTAGCCCTGGTTTTAATTTTAGCTGCTGTTTTTTGAAGATAGCTTTTAAACGTCAGCGCCCCCAAGGGGGCGTCCTTTCCCCTCTCCTGTGGTCCTTGGTGGTTGATGACCTACTAAGGGCGCTGAACGGGATGGGGGTATATGCTCAGACATACGCGGACGATGTGTGTATACTGGGCATTGGTAAGTTTGCCAGCACGGTGTCGGGCATCGTCCAGGCTGCCTTGAGATACCTAGAAAGGTGTAGGAACAAGGGGCACTCTGTTAATCCTAACAAGACAGAACTTGTACTTTTCACTTGGAAGAAGAGGCTGGATGGCCTATACATGCCCACCATGGAAATATGGAGCTAAGAGCTACAGGGTTGGTTAAGTATCTGGGGGTTATCCTGGATGCTAAACTGAACTGGCTCAAGCATCTTCAGGAGAAAGCCAGGAAGTTCAGAATGGCTTTTTGGGCTTGTCGGAGGGCCATTAGGACAATGTGGGGTCTTAAACCAAAGATGGTTTACTGGCTATAATACACGAGTGTACTTCGGCCCTCCTTATGTTATGCAGCAGTTGTCTGGTGGCCGGCCATGGCACAGAACAGTGCAAGGCTAACATTAGACAGATGTCAGAGAATGGCGTGTCTGGGAATTACAGGCGCAATTAGAACAACCCCATTGGCGGCGATGAAGGTCCTCACTGGGCTCCGTCTAATGGATCTGTTTGTAAAAGGGGAGGCTTGTAAAGCGGCCTTTAGAATAAGGACGACTGGTGACTGGTTGCCTGGCCAATCAGGACTCCATGGGGAAATACTATCTAGGGACATTGGTCTGGACCTGTTGCTTTCGATGGGAACAAACTTAATGATACCTAGGAACAGAATTTACAGGCAGGTCAGGGCCTTCCTACCAAGTAGAGATAAGTGGATAGGGAGTACCGAGCCTGCACAAGTCAAAGGAAGCGTCTGGTATACAGACGGCTCACTTACAGAAGGAGGTGCGGGTGCTGGGGTGTACGGGAGGGGGGCACGGAAAGTTCTGTCTGTACCTCTGGGGGCCCATGCTACCGTCTTCCAGGCTGAAGTGATGGCTATCATGACAGCCACACAAGAAAAAATGCGTCTAGGTGGCTTCGGAGGAGTAGTTTCAATCTGCTCGGACAGCCAGGTGGCGATAAAGGCAATCATGGCACCACGTACCAGCTCTAAGTTGGTATGGGAGTGCCAGGGGATCCTGGAGACTCTTTGCCAGCGTAAACAGATGAGACTCATATGGGTCCCTGGGCATGCTGGTATTGATGGAAATGAGAGAGCCGATGCACTGGCTAGGAGAGGGGCAAAGTGCCCTCTGCTGGGGCCGGAGCTGGCTCTTGGTATTCCTTTTCAAAAGGCAAAAGGAAGAATTGACAGGTGGACCTCTGAGAAACACGATGGCAGATGGAGGACTGAGTCCGGGCTCAGGCAGTCTCGTGCACTTATCCAAGGACCGGATCACAGGTACAGCAGAGATCTGCTGAGCTGTAACCGGGCCAAGGTGAGGGCGGTTACAGGAATGCTGACCGGACATAATCTTCTTCACAGACATATGAATATAATGGGCCTAACAGAAGACTCCACATGTAGGCTTTGTGAGGAGGATGAGGAGAGCTCCTAACTCAAATGTTAGGATCAAGAATGGGTGATATTCTGTTGTATAACAGTCTTTCCAGCAACTTATAACAAACACTAAGAAGAGCTATAGGACGGTAACTTTCTACTCGTTCAGGGTCTTTGCCAGGCTTCAGAACAGCTACTACTTTTGAACGCTTAAATACTTTTTGCAAATTGCCTGTAGCTAGTATCTTATTGTAGACAGTTTGAAGCCATTGTTTCACTTTGCTACCAGCATGCATCAGAAATTCTGGTAAGATACCATCAAGACCAGCTGCTTTCTCTGCTGGTATAACGGAAATCGCCTTATTTATCTCTTCCTCCGTGAAATTTCTGGAGACTTCCAGGGATGCCACTTGGCTCTTTTTAATTTTATTTAACTTGTTAATCACATGTTTGTCAGAAGGATGGGGGCTTGCCTTCTTATTGGCCTTTGGGTGGAGCACTTCTCTTTGATTTGGAGATTTACCAGTAGAGAGTTTCCTTAAAAGTGGCCACGCTTTCTACTGTTGTGGGTAAAGTTGATATCTTCAACAATTTTAACCTATTTTTCTCTCCTGGCATTGTCTAGACAGTGCAGCAGCAGATTAGCTGTGTTGGAGTTTTCGGTGGCATTAAACTCTTTGTAAAGATCATCAAATTCCCTACTCCATTTTCGTATATGTAGATGATATTGAACAATTTATATCAACAAATAGTAAGAAAATATTCTACTTGCGCGCTCCAACAGTGACGAAGAGGGTGATTAAGAAAAAAGCACCTTGGGGGAACGATGACATAATATCGTTATCTAAGATAAAAATTAGCCCAGGAATAAATATTGGGCAACACAGAGTATATCTGACTGGATGAACTATAAGTATATATCTGAACTGAATGAAACAAACTTAATAATACTATATGGAGATGTAAAAAGGTATACTTCGAAGAAAAGAAATTAAATAAGAGGCAGTAAAGAGTTTTGGAAATGCACGAGGCAAAGTGGTATTGTGGGAAATAAAGAAAGTAAGCAATTACCTTCAGGTATAACTATAGATGAAATAAATAAATATTTCTCTAAATTAGGGTTATTTTACGAGACTTCAAAAGAGCTGGAAAATGTGTACAACACAAATATGAAGCCTGTTCTGAATGGAGAATTTGCATTTTCTATGGTGTCTGTTGAAGAAGTTAAGACTGTTATGAATGAAATAACCTCTAGGGCAGTAGGTGCTGATAATATAGGGATTGACATGATAAAATCATTTAGCCCATTTGCTACTGAAGCAATCACTCACTTAATTAATAAATCACTGATTTCAGGAAATTATCCTAAAACATGGAAAGTGAGCATAGTAGGTCCCCTAGCGAAAACTGTATCTCCCACAAACGTAAGCCACTTTAGACCAATATCAATTCTGCCTAGTATGTCTAAAATTGTGGAAAAGCTGGTCATTAGGCAGATATCCAAGTTCCTGAAAAAACAAGATATCATGCCAAAACTTCAGTCAGGATTTAGGAGAAATCATGGATCTTGCACAGCTCTAGTTAACCATTTTGACAACTTGTTTTCGGCCAGGGATTCTGGCAAGTTTAGTTCACTAGTCATGCTTGACTACTCTCAGGCTTTCGATTTGCTTAGCCATAGTTTGTTGGTTGCCAAACTAAGCCTCTTTGGTTTTAAGAAAGAAGTGGTAATCTGGTTCCGGGCATACCTCAATGAGAAGATTCAGGTGACAAGAGTGGGCTCAGACAGCTCAAGCCTGTTGGTGATAACCAGAGGTGTTCCTCAAGGAAGTTGCCTTAGGCCTATCTTGTTTACCTTGTATACAGCTGACTTAAACAGTTGCATCAGACATAGCAATGTCCATATGTATGCAGATGACTACCACCTGCATATCTCATATGAACCAGAATGTCATAGAATGGCAATAGCGAATCTCAACTCAGACATAGAAAGCATAAGGTTTTGGTCAATTCAACATGGTCTCAAATTAAACCCAGACAAGTGCATTGGTCTCAATATTGCAACAAAAGCCTTATTAGAGAGGATTAATGGAGACAATGCAAGAGTAAAACTTGAAGACCATGTCCTTAGTGTGAATGATACTGCCAAAACACTTGGAGTTGTTTTGGATAGTGGACTCACATTTTAAAACCACATAACCTATGTCACACAGAGAGCGCTTGGGAGATTACGAGGGATGTACCGTTTCCGATCGGTTCTGCCGGAGTCGGTTAGGTTGCATCTTGTCCAATCCCTTGTCCTCTCCATCCTATATTATTGTTTACATGCATATGGAAACAGCATCATGAAAAGAATTCTGAAAGAATCCAAAGAATGCAAAACACTACAATAAGATTTATCTACAATCTCTGTAGGCGTGACCATGTGTCTGTTTTTCGTGATGCTGCAAATATCACGACTGTTGATTCCTTATGCAGGATTCAAACTTGTTGTCTTAACAACCAGATGCTGACAGAGGGTCAGCCAAAATAACTGGCTGTGAAGCTTGTTCTTTGTGCAGAGGTTGCTCTCTGCGATACTCGGCAGTACAACCCGCTTCATTTGCCAAGGGTGAGGCTGGAAATTGGCCGAAGTAGGTTTTCATATTTTGCTTCCATTTGTATACTGATCTTCCCTGTAACATAAAATCTCTCTCTGGCAAAAGTTTTTAAACCAATATTGTTTAGTACCGGTATTGTCATATAATATAGTATATGGCCAATATTGTTTAGGCCAGCAGTAAATAATTAAATATTATATAGGCCTAAAAAAGTAATTATTAATTGAATAAAAATGTATATAGTGGTTAAATAGTTACATGAATCATTGTAGTTAGTCTTAAGGTCAATGAGTTATTGTAAAAAACATTGTAAAATGACAATCGCTTGCAATAAAGGCATATTATTTCATTATTTTTATTTAATTATTATTTACTCCTTTCTGTATCCTCTCAGTATGCAAGCTTTAGCAATGGACAAGACGAAACTTGTGAAACGATCGTAAATTCATCAAGCCTGTTGGTAAAGGCCTCCCAGTGTTCTTTATTAAAATTCCATCTAAGTCTTAGAAAAGATCGAATTATGGAAATTTGAATTCCCAATGAAAGCAGCATTGGCCTATGTTGAGAGAGGGGAAAAGCATAAAAAACTTCCCTAATTGGTTTTGGGCTTGATGATCGTGCACATGAGCACAAGCTCAAGTCGGGGGAGTAACCTCAATGCCAAGGAGCTGAATAAAAAGTGGCTGAATCTTTAGCATCAAAGATCAGATAAAGGTTGTTTATTTCAGCCCAGTCAGCAAGCTTTCTGCCATTTTCATCATCGGTGTCATAGCCCCATTGACTATGGTGACTGTTGAAGTCCCCCACTTAGAGGACAGGGTGTTAAAAACTTGGCAAAATCCTATCGTCAGGCCACTGGATGTTGGGAGGCTTGTACACATTTACTATTGTAGTTTCTGACACTTGGATTGCCAAGACAAAGATGTCAACATCAGAGATCTTATGGGTAATTGACACATTGTCCATGTCATTCTTTACACAAGTTGCAATACCATACACCCTATACCCAATGGAATCAACAAGTCTGTATCCAGGAATATTGCCTCTTGCAGTATTGTTATCTTCAAAATGGTTTCTTGGAATGCAAGGATATACACATTGTTTTCTAGAAGGACCACCTGATGCACTCACTTCGCATTGCTCAGCGTTAAAATGGACTACAATTAAAACAGAAATTATTTTGAAATTAGTTTGGTCCTTAAAAGGGCCTTTATTATTTTGTGTGGTAGCTGCCATAGCTGGGAGATCACAAGTTTGTTACCATCCAGCTACCAAGTTTGTTGCTCGTTTAGAACTACTCAGGGGATACGTACAGCTTTAAAGATTTGCTGTGGACGCTAACAACATCATCCCCCAAAAAGTTTATATATAGTGACAATAAGTTTGTTTAAAGATGATTTTGTAATGTTTTGATTACTATCATTATAAGAACTAAAATCTTGAATAGATTTGGATTTCATGTATAATTATTCATTTCAGTTTATAAAATTAGCATTAGCAAAATAATTAGCAAATAAAAAGTTAACTCCAGAAATTAAAATTAGTTAATGTGTGAAAACAATAATGTAATTTATAACTTTTCTGTTATTTTAAAAATATTAATAAAATAAAATAATTAAGTCTCTACCAGTTAATTACTCTACCACTTAATACTTGTCAGCATTATCATGTTACTTGTAATAGATGTATGAGTCATTCACCAGCATCTGAATGGGCATTATTTTCTATAACTGAATTTCTTTCCTGATATTCTTTAATTTACTATACAAATTATCAGTTTGATTTAATTTTCTTAGAATATAAATTTCAATTTTGCACGGAAAATAAAAAAAAGTTTAATGCAGAGAAGGTTGATGAGTAGACTCATTTTATTCAGCAATATTTCACCAACGTTTCGAAATTGTTGTTTTTTTTACTTTTAATATATTTTATTAAAATTGTTAAGAAAGAAAAAAAATGGCTTGACTTGAGTAAAGATGGGAATATATAGTCCTGTCCCTCACTAATCGTGGGACCAACTCTTAACTTGCCTTTGAACCATGTTACTTCAGGTAATAAACTAGGATTGGCTGCATAGTATTGTAAGTTTGTACAACTACTGATGTGTATCAGAAAAGGATTGTCTGTCTGTCATTTAAGGGAATTATTAATGAGAGAACAGTAATAAATTAATGAACTACTTGCCAACGTTATCAGTCCTGCAGCGAAGCATAATGACTTCCTGAACTCCCTAGGCACCATTGTGGTCACATATCACTGTTCTATGAACGATATCAACCACTTGAAGAATCCATTTGAAATACAGGTGTGTTATCAGCAGCTGCTCTATATCTGGGGTTATCAGAGCGGCAGAGACACACTCACTGAGCCGGTGTCGTCACTCTCTGAACAATAAACAGAGGCATATATCTTGACAAACCCAAGCTTCTTACTGCTCCACAAACCCATGAGTCAACCTTCACTCCCGGAATGTATCTTTACTTAAATAAGAAAGTGATGGTTACAACAAGACTATATTATTAGTATTAAAGAATAAATAATATGTTAATTTTTTTAATTTTACTGTTCATGCTAAAATGCAATGATCTGAATGAATATATTAATTTTTTGTAAACTAAAAATTCAGTGAAATAAAATCAATATTATTGTAGCATATACAACTTAGGATTGAGTTATTATTCCATGTTTTATACTAATTTCATGCCTGTAGTCATAAAAAAGTAAAGAATGTTGTCATTAACAAAGTAACGAATTTAGAAAATTAAGTAAATGAGATGACTCTAATTATTTCAGCCACTTCTTAAGAATTTATTTACATTTTTAATGTAAAATAAGAACAATATTATATTTTTGAATCCTTAACAAATAATTCAATTAGTTTCCTTGCTGAGCTATAATTACATGTATTATGTATGAATAATATTTTTATAAGGTTTTCATTTACAAAACATTTAGATGTATCAACAAGGTAACAAATTGAATACAATATTAAATACCAGAATTTGTGAATTGTCAGAGTTCAGTGTATTTATTCTAGTTTGAATGATATAAATTGACATTTTTATAATGGTGTTCACTGAACAATTTATTGAAACTTGATTAAAAAAGTGAAAATAAAAAATAGCCACTCTTTATTCTAATGTTTATGTGCATCACAATCACAGTTAAATAACAGATACATAAATATAAAACTAGATGCATAATAGTTTGCACAAACTTACTTTCAAGCGAAACCCATATCAGTAACTAACCACTTCCGTGGTAGAAGACATTGATTACTTAGCTGCGTGGCCACATCCACTGTCCATGAAATTTTTGGTTTCCGACTATCATACTTTTAGGTTAGGTTAAAGAGCACTAAACCAGAAATTATTGTAATAGGAGAGATATGGCATTAGCAAACTTACCTGAGAAAATAAGTCCACCAACATAAAGCAGAAGAAAACAAATACAGACACAAGACATTACACATATTTCCAGTATTAATCCATGTATACTCCAGTGGTGTAGCCACATTTGTGTTACTTAGAGTCAGAACCCACCCATTTAAGTTAATTTACATCCACTTCCCAGCCATTGAAAAAAACCATAAAACTACAATGTTGTTAATGACGTTACTAGCATTGATATCTATTT
>JAQJVL010001392.1:120000-138381 GCA_035578905.1 Stictocephala bisonia | reverse complement strand
CAAGGTTAAAGAAAAAAACCCATTAAAAAAGGGCTGAAATTTTCCTTGAAAACCCCCAATGGAAAACCCCCAGTATTTTTTGGATAGTGGACTCACATTTTAAAACCACATAACCTATGTCACACAGAGAGCGCTTGGGAGATTACGAGGGATGTACCGTTTCCGATCGGTTCTGCCGGAGTCGGTTAGGTTGCATCTTGTCCAATCCCTTGTCCTCTCCATCCTATATTATTGTTTACATGCATATGGAAACAGCATCATGAAAAAGAATTCTGAAAGAATCCAAAGAATGCAAAACACTACAATAAGATTTATCTACAATCTCTGTAGGCGTGACCATGTGTCTGTTTTTCGTGATGCTGCAAATATCACGACTGTTGATTCCTTATGCAGGATTCAAACTTGTTGTCTTAACAACCAGATGCTGACAGAGGGTCAGCCAAAATAACTGGCTGTGAAGCTTGTTCTTTGTGCAGAGGTTGCTCTCTGCGATACTCGGCAGTACAACCCGCTTCATTTGCCAAGGGTGAGGCTGGAAATTGGCCGAAGTAGGTTTTCATATTTTGCTTCCATTTGTATACTGATCTTCCCTGTAACATAAAATCTCTCTCTGGCAAAAGTTTTTAAACCAATATTGTTTAGTATTGTCATATAATATAGTATATGGCCAATATTGTTTAGGCCAGCAGTAAATAATTAAATATTATATAGGCCTAAAAAAGTAATTATTAATTGAATAAAAATGTATATAGTGGTTAAATAGTTACATGAATCATTGTAATTAGTCTTAAGGACAATGAGTTATTGTAAAAAACATTGTAAAATGACAATCGCTTGCAATAAAGGCATATTATTTCATTATTTTTATTTAATTACTATTTACTCCCTTTCTGTATCCTCTCGGTATGCAAGCTTTAGCAATGGACAAGACGAAACTTGTGAAACGATCGTAAATTCATCAAGCCTGGTGGTAAAGGCCTCCCAGTGTTCTTTATTAAAATTCCATCTAAGTCTTAGAAAAGATCGAATTATGGAAATTTGAATTCCCAATGAAAGCAGAATTGGCCTATGTTGAGAGAGGGGAAAAGCATAAAAAACTTCCCTAATTGGTTTTGGGCTTGATGATCGTGCACATGAGCACAAGCTCAAGTCGGGGGAGTAACCTCAATGCCAAGGAGCTGAATAAAAAGTGGCTGAATCTTTAGCATCAAAGATCAGATAAAGGTTGTTTATTTCAGCCCAGTCAGTAAGCTTTCTGCCATTTCCATCATCGGTGTTATAGCCCCATTGACTATGGTGACTGTTGAAGTCCCCCACTTAGAGGACAGGGTGTTAAAAACTTGGCAAAATCCTATCGTCAGGCCACTGGATGTTGGGAGGCTTGTACACATTTACTATTGTAGTTTCTGACACTTGGATTGCCAAGACAAAGATGTCAACATCAGAGATCTTATGGGTAATTGACACATTGTCCATGTCATTCTTTACACAAGTTGCAATACCATACACCCTATACCCAATGGAATCAACAAGTCTGTATCCAGGAATATTGCCTCTTGCACTATTGTTATCTTCAAAATGGTCTCTTGGAATGCAAGGATATACACATTGTTTTCTAGAAGGACCACCTGATGCACTCACTTCGCATTGCTCAGCGTTAAAATGGACTACAATTCAAACAGAAATTATTTTGAAATTAGTTTGGTCCTTAAAAGGGCTTTTTTTATTTTGTGTGGTAGCTGCCATAGCTGGGAGATCACAAATTGGTTACCATCCAGCTACCAAGTTTGTTGCTCGTTTAGAACTACTCAGGGGATACGTACAGCTTTAAAGATTTGCTGTGGACGCTAACAACATCATCCCCCAAAAAGTTTATATATAGTGATAATAAGTTTGTTTAAAGATGATTTTGTAATGTTTTGATTACTATCATTATAAGAACTAAAATCTTGAATGGATTTGGATTTCATGTATAATTATTCATTTCAGTTTATAAAATTAGCATTAGCAAAATAATTAGCAAATAAAAAGTTAACTCCAGAAATTAAAATTAGTTAATGTGTGAAAACAATAATGTAATTTATAACTTTTCTTTTATTTTAAAAATATTAATAAAATAAAATAATTAAGTCTCTACCAGTTAATTACTCTACCACTTAATACTTGTCAGCATTATCATGTTACTTGTAATAGATGTATGAGTCATTCACCAGCATCTGAATGGGCATTATTTTCTATAACTGAATTTCTTTCCTGATATTCTTTAATTTACTATACAAATTATCAGTTTGATTTAATTTTCTTAGAATATAAATTTCAATTTTGCACGAAAAATAAAAAAAAAGTTTAATGCAGAGAAGGTTGATGAGTAGACTCATTTTATTCAGCAATATTTCACCAACGTATCGAAATTGTTGTTTTTTTTACTTTTAATATATTTTATTAAAATTGTTAAGAAATAAAAAAAATGGCTTGACTTGATATGGGTTGATAAAAAAGATAAAAAAGATGGGAATATATAGTCCTGTCCCTCACTAATCGTGGGACCAACTCTTAACTTGCCTTTGAACCATGTTACTTCAGGTAATAAACTAGGATTGGCTGCATAGTATTGTAAGTTTGTACAACTACTGATGTGTATCAGAAAAGGATTGTCTGTCTGTCATTTAAGGGAATTATTAATGAGAGAAAAGTAATAAATTAATGAACTACTTACCAACGTTATCAGTCCTGCAGCGAAGCATAATGACTTCCTGAACTCCCTAGGCACCATTATGGTCACATATCACTGTTCTATGAACGATATCAACCACTTGAAGAATCCATTTGAAATACAGGTGTGTTATCAGCAGCTGCTCTATATCTGGGGTTATCAGAGCGGCAGAGACACACTCACTGAGCCGGTGTCGTCACTCTCTGAACAATAAACAGAGGCATATATCTTGACAAACCCAAGCTTCTTACTGCTCCACAAACCCATGAGTCAACCTTCACTCTCGGAATGTATCTTTACTTAAATAAGAAAGTGATGGTTACAACAAGACTATATTATTAGTATTAAAGAATAAATAATATGTTAATTTTTTTAATTTTACTGTTCATGCTAAAATGCAATGATCTGAATGAATATATTAATTTTTTGTAAACTAAAAATTCAGTGAAATAAAATCAATATTATTGTAGCATATACAACTTAGGATTGAGTTATTATTCCATGTTTTATACTAATTTCATGCCTGTAGTCATAAAAAAGTAAAGAATGTTGTCATTAACAAAGTATCGAATTTAGAAAATTAAGTAAATGAGATGACTAATTATTTCAGCCACTTCTTAAGAATTTATTTACATTTTTAATGTAAAATAAGAACAATATTATATTTTTGAATCCTTAACAAATAATTCAATTAGTTTCCTTGCTGAGCTATAATTACATGTATTATGTATGAATAATATTTTTATAAGGTTTTCATTTACAAAACATTTAGATGTATCAACAAGGTAACAAATTGAATACAATATTAAATACCAGAATTCGTGAATTGTCAGAGTTCAGTGTATTTATTCTAGTTTGAATGATATAAATTGACATTTTTATAATGGTGTTCACTGAACAATTTATTGAAACTTGATTAAAAAAGTGAACATAAAAAATAGCCACTCTTTATTCTAATGTTTATGTGCATCACAATCACAGTTAAATAACAGATACATAAATATAAAACTATATGCATAATAGTTTGCACAAACTTACTTTCAAGCGAAACCCATATCAGTAACTAACCACTTCCGTGGTAGAAGACATTGATTACTTAGCTGGGTGGCCACATCCACTGTCCATGAAATTTTTGGTTTCCGATTATCATACTTTTAGGTTAGGTTAAAGAGCACTAAACCAGAAATTATTGTAATAGGAGAGATATGGCATTAGCAAACTTACCTGAGAAAATAAGTCCACCAACATAAAGCAGAAGAAAACAAATACAGACACAAGACATTACACATATTTCCAGTATTAATCCATGTATACTCCAGTGGTGTAGCCACATTTGTGTTACTTAGAGTCAGAACCCACCCATTTAAGTTAATTTACATCCACTTCCCAGCCATTGAAAAAAACCATAAAACTACAATGTTGTTAATGACGTTACTAGCATTGATATTGTATTTCTATTTGCTTACAACTCTAATATAAAACAGCTGTGTTATTTTTATAAATTAACTAAAAATATTAATTCTGAATCCACTCGAATATAACATTTAGTATACATGGACTCGTTCAGGTCCAAATGTCATCAGACAAACCGTGATAGACAAACAACAGTGATGTGCGTATGAAGTAGATTGTGTGGTCCATTCCCGTGGTGTTTGTTGTTGAAAAATTAATCTGGCTGTAATGTTGAATTGTTTAGTAGAACTAAAATTATATAAATAAAAATTTAATTAATTCTAGTAAAAATAACATGTAAATTGGATTTCAAACTGTCAAACTAATGGGCAAATTAATAAAATGTACTTCACATTACAAAAAACAAGTACGCGTAATAGGGTGGGCTAAAAAATATATATTTTTTTTTTCTCAACGCTATACCGAAAAAAGTTGTCTCTAGGATAGGTAAAAAGAATGCAATGAACACAAATTTTTTTTAACTAACCCCCAGCTAGCGCATTACACTTGAAATTTGGAAATTTTATGAAAAACACAAGATTTTTAAAAATTTTTTAAATTTTCTTTATAGCTGTATATTGGGTGCTATACTGAAAATCCGTTACAGTACAGCTGTAAAAACAGATTAACTTATTCAAAAAGTAGTATTTTTTAAATTTGAGGTAGCGCAACGGACATGAAAATCATGCTTTACAGCGTCAAATACGAGCGACTACTGGCTGCCCGACTCCCCTCCACCATTCCTGCCAGATGTAATACAAGGCCTGTACTTTGATGGCCGAAAGGATAATACGCTGACAACTGATAAAATAAATCAAAAGTGTTTCCGAAGAACAGTCAAAGAAGAATATTATTCAATTATAAAGGAGCCTGGTTCCATATGTTGGCCATGTATCACCAACTACTGGGACTGCAAAAGAGATTGGCAATGCAATATTGGATCATTTGAAAAGTTCAAATATTTTGTTGGACGAACTGGACGTGATTGGATGTGATGGTACCGTCACAAACACAGGATGGAAAACTGGTATGATCCGCCAAATTGAAGAAAATATTAAGAGGCCACTGCAGTGGTCAGTTTGCCTTTTGCACTTCAATGAACTACATTTCCGGCACTTGTTTCAAGCTTTGGATGGCGAAACGACAGGGCCAAAGTCTTTTAGTGGTCCTATTGGCATAAAACTTACGAAATGTGAAAAACTTTCAGTTGTGAAGTTTCAAAGCATCGAATGTGAGCTACCAGATAACGACTGGAAAATGTTAAGCAAGGATCAGCAATATCTTTTGGATATAAGCTCTGCTATAAAGTCTGGCACTTGCACGGGAGACTTAGCAATTCGTGAACCAGGTCCACTTTCCCATTCCCGATGGCTGACAACAGCAAACAGAGTTCTTCGTCTCTACATAAGTGAAAACAATCCCTCTGAAGAGCATCACATTTTGGTACGATTCATACTTAAATCATACATGCCTGTATGGTTTAAGATTAAAAAAAGTAAGTACCTTACAGATGGGCCGAACCATGTTTTTGAAGTAATAAAATCTTCCAGATTCCTGCCAGAAAACTAAATTGAGGTGATCGATCCAGTGATTGAAAGAAATGCGTTCTTCGCACATCCAGAGAACCTGCTCCTTAGCATGATCGTTGATGAAAGAGCCCATATCAGAGAGTTAGGGTTTAGGAGAATTATAAAATCAAGGTCTACAGCTTCCCAACAAATGAACTTTCAAACCGCCAAATATTGTTTTCCAAGCAAAGGAATATCACGAAATGATTGATTGGACTTCTGCTGCTCTTTTTCCACCACCTTTGTTGAGAAGAGTATCTGATGAAGATATTTGGGCAAAAATTTCAACAGACAAGACAGCCAAAGAGTGGAACTTCGACAAGTTTCCGTGCCACACACAGGCTGTGGAACGATGTGTTAAACTAGTAACCGAAGCCTCCTCAAAACTCGTCGGCATTAAAAACAGAGATGGTTTCATCCGAACAACGCTGCTATCAAGAGCATCAATGCCAAAATTTTCAAGCAAATGCAGTTTCAATGTACCAACTATCTAAAGGACTATGATTTAATTAATTTTGTTATAAACATTATTTTTCAGTATGAGGATTGGAAATTTGTATTTCACTATAACTTTTGTGATTAATAAAGTCTTATGGATGAATTATGTATTATTTATGTATATAATATTCCTTTAGGTGATTGAAAAAACCCAAAAAACAAAGCCACTAAACACATGAGTGGTGAAGTCAATTAAGTTACAAGCCTCATCGAGCCACAGCCGGCACCCGGCAGGCACTCAAAAAGTGATATATTGACGATAATTTAAGCTCTTTGCGCTACCTCAGAATTTAAAAATACTAGCTTTTCTGTAATTTAGTTTGTTTTTACAACTTTACTATAAAGGATTTTCACTATAGCAACTGTTAATGTAGTATAAAAAAATCTCTGAATTTTCAAAATTTCAAGTGTAATGCGCTAGCTAGGGGTTAGGTAAAACATTTTTTTCTTTATTGCATTTTATTTACCTATCCTAGAGACAACTTTTTTTCGGCATAGCGTTGAGAAAAAAATATATATATTTTTCAGCCCACCCTAACGCGTAATAAGTATCAGTTATAGAGTGACATACTGCACTCACATATCAGTTATAGAGTGACATACTGCACTCACATATCAGTTATAGAGTGACATACTGCACTCACATATCAGTTATAGAGTGACATACTGCACTCACATATCAGTTATAGAGTGACATACTGCACTCACATATCAGTTATAGAGTGACATACTGCACTCACATATCAGTTATAGAGTGACATACTGCACTCACATATCAGTTATAGAGTGACATACTGCACTCACATATTTTTTTTAATAGTAAATGTACTATTCAACAAAAATGTGATAGTGTAAAAATAAATACAGTTTTACTTTCATTACTGAGGTGTTTTTTTTTATATACATAACTTATAATTACTTACCCTACTACACCTGTGTTTTTTAAAAGAAACTTTAACTGTATCGTGAAAATAAATCTTATTTCTGAAATAGTTAGGTATATTATAATCTAAATTTAAATACCTAGTAACTTATATTGGATAAATTGATTTTAGTAAATATTAAAAATCACTTAGATATAACTTAATAGAATTTTTAGTCCTTTTATAAAAAAAAGAAAAATTGAAGAATTCAAATTAATTAAGGTATTAAGGAATATTTATATATGTATGACTTACCTCATTAAAAAATTACTTAAATTATATTCTAATACACAAACCGCTTCTAAATAAATGCAATTTCAAATTTTGTTGGTGGAGACCCTCAGAACCCTCTTCCCTCGGAGGGTATTCCAACCCTCAAACTCCTCAGTATAGTGGACCCACCTTTAGGTACTTCTTATCTACACCACTGTTATACTCATGCCTAATTGTTACCAAAAGATGTCTGATTTTATGTTGCATTATATGCAATATATATCAATAGTATGAATCATCTAGTAAAATAAATTTTTTAAATTATAAATGTATATATATATACATACATACATATATATATATATACACACACACATATATATATATAATGATCTTTTAATCTTGCATACTGTTTTTATGCATGTTCCAAAACTCAAACAATTTACAATCGCATTGAACCTTCACTTCTTATTTTGAGAAAAAAGTTTATATATAACCTGTTTATCTTATCTAATATTTATTTTGGATTTACTATAGAAGTATTTTTTAATGTTGTTGAATAGTTAAATGTTATTTGTGACTGATACCATACTGCACAAATTGAACGAATAATGAATTTATTTACTCTATAAACAATAAATACAATAGTACTTAAAAAACTAGGAAAACTTTCTGATCACAATTTACAAGTATTCGTGATAAGACTTTTTACAATGAAAAATAAAACAGGAAGAACAAAATAAAAAGATTGAGCCTAGTTTAGCCTACAGTACAAAGAAAAATGGAATACACCGCCTCTGTGGTGCTGGCAACAACATTAAATAAAGCTTTTAAAGTAAAATAATAAATATAATATATATTTGAATGGGGAAAATATTACTGAAAGCATCATATTTATGGTTTATTTCTTAATTAAATTTTCTAAAGAATTAAGTACAATAGAACAACCATTAGAGGAGTGAGAAGTGAATAAATGAAATGAAATGAAATGAAAAACGTCTTTATTCAACCAGGCGAAGTTGGGACTAGAAAGTCCCTTCTTCCACTTAACCTGAATACTTAAAATAATTGCTCTGCACCATGTGGAAATGACTGTAGGGGGACCTAAGGTTTACAATGTCTTTCCCTTATATGTACAGCTAAAAGTACATCATGCATTGGGACTTGTTCAGATATCTAGATTACAATAGAACAACCATTAGAGGAGTGAGAAGTGAATACTTAAAATAATTGCTCTGCACCATGTGGAAATGACTGTAGGGGGACCTAAGGTTTACAATGTCTTTCCCTTATATGTACAGCTAAAAGTACATGCATTGGGACTTGCTCAGATATCTAGATTACAATAGAACAACCATTAGAGGAGTGAGAAGTGAATACTTAAAATAATTGCTCTGCACCATGTGGAAATGACTGTAGGAGGGACCTAAGGTTTACAATGTCTTTCCCTTATATGTACAGCTAAAAGTACATGCACTGGGACTTGCTCAGATATCTAGATTACAATAGAACAACCATTAGAGGAGTGAGAAGTGAATACTTAAAATAATTGCTCTGCACCATGTGGAAATGACTGTAGGGGGACCTAAGGTTTACAATGTCTTTCCCTTATATGTACAGCTAAAAGTACATCATGCATTGGGACTTGTTCAGATATCTAGATTACAATAGAACAACCATTAGAGGAGTGAGAAGTGAATACTTAAAATAATTGCTCTGCACCATGTGGAAATGACTGTAGGGGGACCTAAGGTTTACAATGTCTTTCCCTTATATGTACAGCTAAAAGTACATGCACTGGGACTTGCTCAGATATCTAGATTACAATAGAACAACCATTAGAGGAGTGAGAAGTGAATACGGTACTTAAAATAATTGCTCTGCACCATGTGGAAATGACTGTAGGGGGACCTAAGGTTTACAATGTCTTTCCCTTATATGTACAGCTAAAAGTACATCATGCATTGGGACTTGTTCAGATATCTAGATTACAATAGAACAACCATTAGAGGAGTGAGAAGTGAATACTTAAAATAATTGCTCTGCACCATGTGGAAATGACTGTAGGGGGACCTAAGGTTTACAATGTCTTTCCCTTATATGTACAGCTAAAAGTACATGCATTGGGACTTGCTCAGATATCTAGATTACAATAGAACAACCATTAGAGGAGTGAGAAGTGAATACTTAAAATAATTGCTCTGCACCATGTGGAAATGACTGTAGGAGGGACCTAAGGTTTACAATGTCTTTCCCTTATATGTACAGCTAAAAGTACATGCACTGGGACTTGCTCAGATATCTAGATTACAATAGAACAACCATTAGAGGAGTGAGAAGTGAATACTTAAAATAATTGCTCTGCACCATGTTGGAAATGACTGTAGGGGACCTAAGGTTTACAATGTCTTTCCCTTATATGTACAGCTAAAAGTACATCATGCATTGGGACTTGTTCAGATATCTAGATTACAATAGAACAACCATTAGAGGAGTGAGAAGTGAATACGGTACTTAAAATAATTGCTCTGCACCATGTGGAAATGACTGTAGGGGGACCTAAGGTTTACAATGTCTTTCCCTTATATGTACAGCTAAAAGTACATCATGCATTGGGACTTGTTCAGATATCTAGATTACAATAGAACAACCATTAGAGGAGTGAGAAGTGAATACTTAAAATAATTGCTCTGCACCATGTGGAAATGACTGTAGGGGACCTAAGGTTTACAATGTCTTTCCCTTATATGTACAGCTAAAGTACATGCATCGGGACTTGCTCAGATATCTAGATTACAATAGAACAACCATTAGAGGAGTGAGAAGTGAATACTTAATAATAATTGCTCTGCACCATGTGGAAATGACTGTAGGGGGACCTAAGGTTTACAATGTCTTTTCCCTTATATGTACAGCTAAAATTACAAACTATGTATTGCTCAGATATAGCTTTACAATAAATACTTAATAGTGAGTAGGTAATACGTGGAAATTAATTTGCACCATGAATTTGAAGAACAACTGTTAGCAGGGGACCTAAGGTTTAAATGCTTATCTTAAAAAGTATGTGCCATAAATGTTTGTAAAAGTAACATGCACGTGACTTTCGAAACATTAGATTATAAGATTTAGGAAAATAACGTTTAGAGTTGTTAATGTATTGAATTTGTAGTATAGTAGTATATTCAATTTACCAGTATTCTTTAAGTTTATTCCATTTCTATCAAATAATTGACTGATAGAAATAGAACTAGGACCATAAGTTATTTAAACATGATAAATGTTACTTTATTTAGGTGTCTAGAAAAATATAAATGTGCTAAATAAATAAAAAAACCATGTCCTACACATGCTATTCAAACTCAGCAAAATCATAAGTAAATCTAATTTGTACATTTTATTTATGCTAAGCGCAATAGAGTTTTTGAAAGTTCCATTCAGGGCTAAACACCTCAAATTTCTTTTTCCACTGGGGATTAGTGTAAATTAATGAAGCGGTTTGTAACTAAAAAATGTTTATTTATGTTTACCTTATACTTGACTAAAATTATCTTGCATTGTAACAAAAACAAATTAATGAACAGTTTGCATAGGATAGAGAAACCATATATTACAGAGTGAGGAAGAAATAGTGAAATACTTAAAAAATAATTAGTTTCTATACATAACCTATTATTTAGTCGGAAAGTACGGAGGCCATATGTAAGTGTAGGCACAAGTGGATTGATCAAAGTCGTCAGCTTCTAGTTAAGCTAAAATATATACATCCATAATGGATTGTTCAGTGGACTATATTTACTAATTTATACAATCAAAGGGTTTTGGTATCAGTAGATAAATACTAACATACATTGTCTTGTGAATTCTAGGGCAATGGTAACAATATTTATTTTGAATTCCATAACACACTTGGTTATAAGACTTATCACCAATGAATACAATTTCATCAATGTTAATAATAGTATAATCATTGGAAAATAAATTCATTTCTAATTATACGATAAATACACAATACAGTAACAAAAGACGGTAGGTAGCATGAGAGTGAAGGACTATAAATAATTGCTAAAGCACCATGTTGATTATAATGAAATATGGTAGAATAGAATTGAGCATTCACTAATAAGCAGTTTTTAAAGTCTTTCCACTGAATTGTAACTTTGGGAATTAAAGATTGTTTTCATTTTCATTCTACATTGTACGTGACTACACCTATGCTCAGATCAGAATAAATCATTATGAGGAATAGAGAATAAACATACGTACGAAGAATATACTTCTAGTCAACAACATATAAATCTAAATGATTATAAAAGAATGTATCCATTAATTGAGTTTTGGAAGATGGTGTTAAGTTTATATTTGAATATCCGGTTTCAAAATCAAGCAATCGGTGTGTCAGATAGTCCAAGTAGTTGACAATTCAAGAGGGCAACTACTTCAGAATACTGGGTAATGAGATCCAAGTGAATGGAGCTTAGAAGTTGGAGATTGTGTGTCTATGTGGAAATGAACTTAGTGTTAAGTTAAAGTTAACTTGTAAAATTAAAAATAACAAAAGCTTAATGAATGACATTAGTAGAGCTTTTCAATACCTAAAGATTAACTCCAGTATAAATATACTGAGATTTTTGTGATCGGATCAATACTTAAAATTAATTGTTCTGTATACACGGATGTGAATGCTGTTGATTTTGTTTCTAAGTTTACATGTTTTCTTTATTAAAGTTAAAAGATTTATTTGTTCAGACAATAGCATTTTAATATCGTAGTATTACATAAAATACCATTTTAGAAGTATTATTGTATATAATAAATAATATTTATAAAACTGCTTTTGCACCATGTGGAAATGACTGTAAGGGACCTAGGTTTTAAATTTCTTTACTTGAAGATTATTTCATTCATGGTTAAATGAACTTTGTCAATATTTAATTTTTACAATAGTTTTCAACTAAGAGTTCAAAATGGATTAATATGTAAAAATAACAAAATCTTTGAGATGATTATATTTTTAGTTTATAATATTTATAAAGTGACTTAAATTATTCTTTAACTACATATTGTTTACAAATGTCTTCCTTACTTATGTAAATTATGTTTATAAATCAAATCATAATCAATGTTTGCCTTACAATTGACAGCTATAGTTAATTTAATAAAACCACATTGCAGGAGTGAGATAGACCAACTTACAAGTATGAGCCTACTGCACCATGTGGAAATGACTGTAGGGGGAATAAGGTTTACAATTTCATTCCTAATATGTACAAGGAAAAGTACATACGCACCAACATTCTACGATATTCTATCACCTACAACACTTAAACTAACCACTTACAGAGAAATTACTCACTTAAAATTTTGCATCAAACACCCATGTGGAAATGATTCTAGGGACCTAGGTTTAATCACTTTTCCCTTATATGTACAGCTAAAAGGATACTTGCTTGGGACTTGTTCTTGGAATATCTAGATTACAATAGAAAACCATTAGAGGATAGAAGTGAATACTTAAAATAATTGTTCTCACCATGTGGAAACTGACGTTGAACCTAAGTTTACAATGCTTTCCTTATATGTACAGTCTAAATCATGTACATGCTATTGGGACTCCTCTCAGATTTGTTTCTTAATAAACAACCATTAAGATAGTGAGAATGAATACTTAAAATAATTGTCTGCACCATGTGGTAATGACTTTATTGAGAGGACCTAAGGTTTACAATGTTTCCTTATAAATAACACAAAAGTACATGCACTGGACTGCTAATATAATTAAAATAAATACATTAGAGGTAATGTGTAATTATACTTAAAATCAATTGCTGCTGCACCATGGAAATGACTGTAGGGGGACCTAAGTTTACAATTCCATTATTTAGTTACTAAAAGTACATCAGACATTGACTTGTTAGATATCTAAGATTACAATAGAACAACCATTAGAATCAGAAAGTAATACTTAAAATAAATCTGCAACATGGAAATGACTGTAGGGAGAACCTAAGGTTCACAATTCTCTTATATGTACAGCTAAAAATACATCTTACGTTAAGATAAGAACTACAATTGCTAACAAGAGATATTATTAATCTTTTAATAGACTTCACACTAAAATTATAACTAAACTTTTCATTGGATTTTACCATATAACAAAATTTAGAAAATAACATCGATAATAAATAGAACATGAATAAATAGTACTTCAAAATAATTGCTCTGCACCATGTGGAAATGATTGTGGACCTAGTTTTCAATTCTTTCCCTATATGTACACTAAAATACATCATGCATTGGACTTGTTCGATATAATTTAATATAACTAAACTTAGGAATGAAAGTGAATACTTAAAATAATTGCTTGCACCATGTTGAAATATTGTAGGGGACTAATGTTTACAATGTTTTCCTTAATATAGTACAGCTAAAAGAACATGTGCTTATTGCTCAGATATCTAATTACAAACAGAAAAAACATTTAGGTATGAAAATAATGATTGAAAAATTGTTAGCACTTAAATGACTGTAGAGGGGAGCCTAAGGTTTACAATGTCTTTCCCTTATATGTACAGCTAAAAGTAAAACATGATTGCTTATGATTATCTCTAAATTAATTAAACAACCATTTGGAGTTAAAAATACTTAAAATAATTGTCCACCATGTGGAAATCACTGTATGTGACTAAGTATAAACAATTTTCCTTATATGTACAGCTATAAAAGTAACATGCAAAGTTAGAGGAAGATAACTCATTCCTATAGGACAATTTTAAATAAAAAGTTTAAGAAGTGAATACTTAAAATAATTGCTCTCACATAAGTAAATACTGTAGGACGGGACCTAGTTACAATGTCTTTCCCTTAAGTTACAGCTAATAGTACATGCATTTTCTTCTCCGGGCACTGCTAGGATAGCTAGATTACAATAGAACAACCATTAGGAGTGAGAAGTGAATACCTACAAATTGCTTGCATGGAATTGGTGGTAAAGGACCTTTTACATGTCCAGTTTCCCTATCGTAAGGTAAATCTGCATTGGACTTGTATAGATTTTCAACTAAAATAATCAACCATACAGGAGTGGAAGTGAATACTTAAGAATAATTGCTTGCACCATCGAAATGGAAATGTAGGAGCTAAGGTTCACACTGCCCTTTCCCTTACTGTACAGGCTAAAGTACATGCACTGGGACCCTAATTCTGTTGCTAGCATTACAAAAACAACCAAAAAGAATGAGAATGAATACTTAAATAATTGCTCTGACACGTTCAGAAAATTCTCCTCAACCGCCCACCGTTATGACAGACATAACCTGTTCATGTAAGGTACTTTCTCATTCTATTTGATCAAGTTGATGATTTGTAATTTTAATCCAATGAATAAAAAAAAGTTTACAATGTCTTCCCTTATATGTAAGCTAAAAGTACAATGCACTGGGACTTGCTCATATATCTAGAATACAATAGAACAACCATTCAGAGGAGTGGAGAAGTGAATACTTAAAATAATTGCTCTGCACCATGTGGAAATGACTGTAGGGGGACCTAAGGTTTACAATGTCTTTCCCTTATATGTACAGCTAAAAGTACATGCATTGGGACTTGCTCAGATATCTAGATTACAATAGAATAACCATTAGAGGAGTGAGAAGTGAATACTTAAAATAATTGCTCTGCACCATGTGGAAATGACTGTAGGAGGGACCTAAGGTTTACAATGTCTTTCCCTTATATGTACAACTAAAAGTACATGCATTGGGACTTGCTCAGATATCTAGATTACAATAGAACAACCATTAGAGGAGTGAGAAGTGAATACTTAAAATAATTGCTCTGCACCATGTGGAAATGACTGTAGGGGGACCTAAGGTTTACAATGTCTTTCCCTTATATGTACAGCTAAAAGTACATGCATTGGGACTTGCTCAGATATCTAGATTACAATAGAACAACCATTAGAGGAGTGAGAAGTGAATACTTAAAATAATTGCTCTGCACCATGTGGAAATGACTGTAGGGGGACCTAATGTTTACAATGTCTTTCCCTTATATGTACAGCTAAAAGTACATGCATTGGGACTTGCTCAGATATCTAGATTACAATAGAACAACCATTAGAGGAGTGAGAAGTGAATACTTAAAATAATTGCTCTGCACCATGTGGAAATGACTGTAGGGGGACCTAAGGTTTACAATGTCTTTCCCTTATATGTACAGCTAAAAGTACATGCACTGGGACTTGCTCAGATATCTAGATTACAATAGAACAACCATTAGAGGAGTGAGAAGTGAATACTTAAAATAATTGCTCTGCACCATGTGGAAATGACTGTAGGGGGGACCTAAGGTTTACAATGTCTTTCCCTTATATGTGCAGCTAAAAGTACATGCACTGGGACTTGCTCAGATATCTAGATTACAATAGAACAACCATTAGAGGAGTGAGAAGTGAATACTTAAAATAATTGCTCTGCACCATGTGGAAATGACTGTAGGGGGACCTAATGTTTACAATGTCTTTCCCTTATATGTACAGCTAAAAGTACATGCACTGGGACTTGCTCAGATAGCTAGATTTACAAAGGTCTAGACTGCATTGAGATATAGCTCATAAAGGTTAATGAATTAAATAAATTTTAACCATATGATTTGGTAGCTAAGATGTAGTACTATTTGACATAATAATATAGTAATATCATTGAATATATAAAATAAAAGGTATTATTCAATCACAGCATGATTCTATAAAATGATTTAACAAGAGTTATCTTAAATATGGCTACTATAAACAAAAATAGGAAAGTAAGAATTTTACAACAGGGAAAACTATTTTTTATATAGTACAAGTAAACGTCACACAACACAAATTTTATTACAATATAAGCACAAAATGCACAAATATACTACAATACAAGTACAAAATGCATAAATATTATTGTGATCACCATAATATTTATGCATTTTGTATTTGTATTGTAGTATATTTGTGCATTTTGTGCTTATATTGTAATAAAATTTGTGTTGTGTGACGTTTACTTGTACTGTATATGTACCAACACGTATTATGCTAATTAAAAAACTATTTATTTTTTATATACAGCATTATTTTGAAATATTGAAAAAAATACAATTGAGCAGTAATTAGTTTTTTTATTTTTTTATTTAGACATATTATTGGTAAATGGATGAAACAAAGATTTGAATAAATATAATGCTGTCAATGAGTTAATGTTAGATTTTTTTAATTTCTGCATTTTAAAAGAACCATCATTTTAAAGAATTATTACACTTGTAATCTCATGGATTATAACTCTTAAAAATCTTTGACAAATTTTGGGTATGATTTTGATTCAAGTGAGATAGATCATCAGTATATGATGGTAATCCAAAACAACCTACATTTCAGTTATGTTGATAGATAAAAGGAAGTTGAATGAAAAGATTATGGGTCATTATAACATTCTGATAAATATCTCAAAGACGTTCCTCTAAAATGTCCAACATTTCTAAATTCAGACATTCAAAATATTATAGTAATATTACAGAATAATACATACCGTAAACTAGGTCAGGTTTTTAATTCATTCAATAGCAGGGGCATTTCTTACACATGATCTAAATGCTGATAAGGGATGATGAAAAATCATCCAGCACTTTTCTTCTATTAAACTTAATAATTCTTTACAACAAATCATTAAGAAATAACCATAAATATGATAAGCTATGTAAATTGTGTAGTATGGCGTAGTGTGTACAGATTAACAATCAACTGACAACAATGCTTTTATAATGAATCCAAAATAAATATTAGATAAGATAAATGAGAAGTTGTTTACTTGAAGTTAGTTAGTTGCAATAAGATTGTAGGATTTTTGAGAATTCTAGGTTATATTTTGCTAAATTTACTAAACTAACCTGTATGCTTCACAGTGCATCATTCTGCTTCTTACATCTAAATTAGTTTCACATCAGTGTTGTTTATGGTAATCAACGTGGGAAAATTACATTTAATACCATGAAATCTTGACAAAAACAAACCTTGGCTGTTAGCAAACTCTAGCTTAATTAAGTTAGCCTTGAATTTGTAAAACAATGTTTTTGCCATGAAAAATATTTGTACAATACAGTAATATCAATTTTCAACAAGTAATATTTTTAGAAAACATATAATATTCTGATAAGAATTGTGGTGATATAATTAAAGCGTTTTTAGCCAGTTGTTTAAATGTTCAATTGAAATTTAACTGTATTTATTAGTATAGTTAGTCTTTTATTTCCAATATTTACCAAGCTTAGTTACTTTTAAGGTTTTATTTTACCTTTTTTTATATCACAATATTTAATTGATCATGATATAGCAGAATTAATAACCTAGGACACGTATATGCTTATATTAAACCATGAATAAAAAATAAGGTGTAATTTTTTTAAGGTGCTCCCTAGAATAAAAAATTATATAAATGATTGCTTAAATATAAATATATAAAAACACATGTCCTGACTCACTGACTGATTCAACATCGCCCAGCAAAAATCATAAAAGATAGACATGAAATTTAGTACATATGTTTATCTTATGCCCTAGAGGCGCACTAAGAAAGTACTTTTCGAAATTCCATTCCTAAGGGCTACAAACAGCCCTCAAAATTTCCTTTTTTCCAGACATTGGGTTGATTTTAGTAAATTAATGACAGCGGTTTTGTAAATAAATAAACATGTTTATTTTGTATGTTTAACATTATACTATTGATGCATTAAAAGTTTATTCTTCAGCTGTTAAACAAAAACAAATTAAATGAACAGGTTTGGCATAGGCTTAGAGTAATACCATTGGGTATTTATACTAATACATAGATGGCAAGGCAAGTAATATAAGTGAAATACTGTAAATAAATTTATTATTGTGATTTTACGTTATACAGTTAATCTACTATTATTTTTAGTCAAAAGTCACCTGCCGAGGCCAAATGCTAAGTTGTATCGAGCGCAGCGAGAGTCGGGATTGGCATGC
>JAQJVL010001392.1:0-115000 GCA_035578905.1 Stictocephala bisonia | reverse complement strand
CAACCCAAGCACCATGTGGACGTGCATTAGTACGAATTCATAACCAACGAAGGGGGCAAATGGTACAGCATGTTGTTGCAGAACGCCCGTTATATACCTGAGGGCATTTATATATGGCCTAGGAACACACTAATTCTGTGCGAGCCTCGAAAGCAATACCACCCCAAAAAATAACTGACCCACCTGCAAAGGGCTAACTTGGCACTGTACACGTTTCAGAAAATCTCTCTCCTTCACACCGCCACACTCGTTGATGTCCATCAGGACCACATAAAACCTTGTCTCATTTGTAAAAAGTACTTTCTTCCAATGTCTATGATGTATGATCAATGCTGTATGATGACTTTGTCAATGATTGTAATAATCCAAACGGCAATAAAAAATATTATTATTATTATTACTATGTTCTAGAGCAAACTGAAGACAAGCTCTTCGGTGATCTCTAGTGAGTCTTGGGCCTGTAGCAGGTCTCCGACTGCTTAAGGTACATTCTGCAAGACAACGACGAACGGTCAGTGAAATTAACAACGCGAGTACCGCTGATAATTTAACACAGCTGATAACTTGTGATGGTCCGATTCCTCAAAGCAGCAAGTCTCAAAAACTGATCATCCCTTTGGTCGGCTGCTCTAGGACGGCTGTGCCCATGCCTTCTACGATCAGAACCAGTCTCAAGGAAACCAGAAACCACCCTGCTAACAGTGGTATGATGAACACCTAGCCGCCTGGCCACTGCAGTGTAAGGTAACCCAGCCTTCACCAGAACCCTTGCTCTTATCGCTTCATGTTCGTTTAAAAACCGATGTTGTTCCATCACAATGCAATAAAATGAAAACTTACAACTACTGAACACACCAAATGACTAAAAGTAACTCAAAATATTCTTGTACAAAATCCAAATTAAGAATTAATAAGCTGTACAAAGCTGAAAAGAGATAAGATAAATTCTTGCTATTGAAAATAACTTTATCAAGATAATCAGAAAACATTCCTTTATCTTTTCTTTTTCTTATCTTGGCTGTGACAAACAACTAAAACCAAAATACCCCTAATCTCTTGATAAAATACTTGCAATTCATACAATATTAATGCATGCAATAATTTTGAACAGGAGTGTATGTTGTTAGTCTTCTTTACAGCATATTACCCACACAACCTAGTACTCACTTTAATTTTTACAATCTTCTGGCCTCGCTGTATTTATATGAATAAGACCTATCAAAAGAATGTAAATCTGTAACTGCGCAAAAGGCAACTTGTAGAAAGGCTCAATAACAAAAACAAAAAACACAAACAAATAACTTTACCTACATATGTACTGTATTTATAAAATGTATCAAAGTTTACTCAAATAACAATAATCTTTATAAAAAGTTTACAGAATTTATTAATTTATTTACTTATTCTAACGGATAACACCATTTTTAATTGATAAATTATTAATTAAAAATATTATACAGCCAGAGTCAGAATAAAGAAAGCCATTTTAGCGATTCAACTGGTTGTTTTAAATAACAGGTACTGATCTATGGCAGTGCTATCATAAACCTTCTGGTGAATAATTTATACAACACATCATTTGGAGGATAATTTAGATTAGTTTACCTGATAGATAAGTTGAAATAATGGTACTGTAAAAAAACGTGTTTCACAAACAAACAACAAACTGTTTCCCTATACAACATGGAATCATTCACATTTTTCTTTTTTGTTTTATCAAAATATAGTTGAATTATAAATCTACGAGGTACGTCCAGAAAGTAAGTTCCGTTTGGTAATAAAAATAATTTGTCTACAGATACAGAAAAAATATTTATTGCACTAAAATCTACAACTCTCAAACTACTTTTCTATATAACTGCCTAAATTTTGCAGGCATTTGTCATAGCGTGGCACAAGTTTTTCTATGCCTTCTTCATAGAAGGTTGCCGCCTGTGTCTTACACCATTTGGAAACATTTTCTTTCAACTCTTCGTCATCGTTGAAGTGTTGACCGCCAAGGAAAGACTTCAGATGTAAGAACAGATGAAAGTCGCTAGGAGCGAGGTCAGGGCTGTACGGAGGATGGTCAAACAAGTCCCAGCCAAATCCCTGTATGAGGTTTTTCGTCACATTTGCAGTGTGTGGTCGTGCATTGTCGTGAAGAAAAACAACACCTTTGGACAGAAATCCTCGGCGCTTATTCTGTATTGCGCGGCGCAATTTCCTCAGTGTCTCGCAGTAAACTTCTGCATTGATTGTTTGACCTCGCGAAAACTTACGGTTTTCCTTGATCTCATCAATCGTGTGAACCAGTTCTTCTGTAATCAAAGATGGACGCCCACTTCGTTCTTCATCATGCACTTCATTACGTCCTTCATTAAACTGTCCTTCATTAAACTTCTCACCATTGAATCACTCATCGCATTTTGTCCGTAAACCTCGCAAATTTGCCGATAAATGTCAATCGGTTTCACTTTCTTAGCATTCAGAAAACGAATCACAGATCTGATTTCACAAGCGGCGGGATTTTCGATCAACACCGACATTTTAAACAAGCACAACAAAGCGTACGAGACTGACAGCGATCTCAAAATGGCGCACGTTTCTTCTCCTTGATATAGAGCGTCTGCCGCACATGCGCGGAACTGCGATCGCAGCGCTGCAGCGGATATAAATGGAAACGGAACTTACTTTCTGGACGTACCTCGTATATTTAAGTATTAAATCTATTATGAATTTTATATAGTGAAGTATTTTTTTTCATTGTTATAATTCTTTTCCTATCTCATAAGTAAAATTTGGTTTTTACTAAAAAACTATCAGTCTATCAAACAATGTAATGCAATAAAACCTCAATAATGCTAAAACATCCTATTGTTTAGCAGAGACAGTTATTAAAAAGATAATGCAATAGTTTCTTATTTTTTAATTACTTTATTTTACAACAAAACTCATATTAACATAATGCACTATTACATATTTTATTTAGTTCTGGAATGGATGTAAAGTATTTTTAAGATCTTGTAATCTTAAAAATACATCCATTCCAGAACTACCTACTTGAAACAATATCTTCAACTTTTATTAGACATGACATTTGCATTTGTTTGGTATTTTAATAAGTAATACTGATTTATATAACTAACCACTGCTATAATTATAGAAAAAGTGAATGACAGACACCAAACATCTATTACAATATAAGTACAATGTACTCTTGCTGAGGCAGGAGCTGTCCTTTGGCACATTGCAGGCGCTATCTGCCGTGTGTGCAGAACTGGCAGAGATTTGATTATCATTATATACATTATCAATTATTTTAATAGAACTGTCAACATGATCATCAACCATTCCATATATGTATTCATTTTTGACAATCTATAAAAAATAATATTAAGATAAAAGTAATTATCCTAGTTAAACACATTGTGGGAAAATGAAACTCATAGTTACTATTTTAATTACGTTTATTAATTAATATCAATGGTACCTATCTCTATCTAGTTCTATATATTTAGTAACAAAACTTAAAATATAGTCTGCAAATATAGGAACTTTCAAACATGAACTACTAAAATAAACAAAATAAATAAATAAAATTAACCTGATGCTCTGTAATGTAACCACTGATGCCAAATCTTGTTAAGTTATTAATATTTCGAAGGAGGTTTCTTTAATGATTGATTCATTACTTGATCCTTAAAAATCCAATCATAACAACTATTATTTTTACATTCAAGGTTGAAAATAAAAATTATAATATTTTTAGATCAGTTGTTCAACCTACGAGATGTGGTTAGCTTTTATACAAGAGTTTTTTTTCTAAATATATAAAGCTATGAAAAGTATCAACAGTAGGAACCTTAGTATTTCTAATGTTTATCTAAGATAAATAGTAGGAATGAGTCGGTCCCTAAAGTATCAACAGTAGGAACCTTAGTATTTCTAATGTTTATCTAAGATAAATAGTAGGAATGAGTCGGTCCCAAAAGTATCAACAGTAGGAACTTTAGTATTTCTAATATTTATCTAAGATAAATAGTAGGAATGAGTCGGTCCCTAAAGTATCAACAGTAGGAACCTTAGTATTTCTAATGTTTATCTAAGATAAATAGTAGGAATGAGTCGGTCCCTAAAGTATCAACAGTAGGAACCTTAGTATTTCTAATATTTATCTAAGATAAATAATAGGAATGAGTCGGTCCCTATAGTATCAACAGTAGGAACCTTAGTATTTCTAATGTTTATCTAAGATAAATAATAGGAATGAGTCGGTTCCTAAAGTATCAACAGTAGGAACCTTAGTATTTCTAATGTTTATCTAAGATAAATAGTAGGAATGAGTCGGTCCCTAAAGTATCAACAGTAGGAACTTTAGTATTTCTAATGTTTATCTAAGATAAATAGTAGGAATGGGTCGGTCCCTAAAGTATCAACAGTAGGAACCTTAGTATTTCTAATGTTTATCTAAGATAAATAGTAGGAATGAGTCGGTCCCTAAAGTATCAACAGTAGGAACCTTAGTATTTCTAATGTTTATCTAAGATAAATAGTAGGAATGGGTCGGTCCCTAAAGTATCAACAGTAGGAACCTTAGTATTTCTAATGTTTATCTAAGATAAATAGTAGGAATGAGTCGGTCCCTAAAGTATCAACAGTAGGAACCTTAGTATTTCTAATGTTTATCTAAGATAAATAGTAGGAATGAGTCGGTCCCTAAAGTATCAACAGTAGGAACCTTAGTATTTCTAATGTTTATCTAAGATAAATAGTAGGAATGAGTCGGTCCCTAAAGTATCAACAGTAGGAACCTTAGTATTTCTAATGTTTATCTAAGATAAATAGTAGGAATGAGTCGGTCCCTAAAGTATCAACAGTAGGAACCTTAGTATTTCTAATGTTTATCTAAGATAAATAGTAGGAATGAGTCGGTCCCTAAAGTATCAACAGTAGGAACCTTAGTATTTCTAATGTTTATCTAAGATAAATAGTAGGAATGAGTCGGTCCCTAAAGTATCAACAGTAGGAACCTTAGTATTTCTAATGTTTATCTAAGATAAATAATAGGAATGAGTCGGTCCCTATAGTATCAACAGTAGGAACCTTAGTATTTCTAATGTTTATCTAAGATAAATAATAGGAATGAGTCGGTTCCTAAAGTATCAACAGTAGGAACCTTAGTATTTCTAATGTTTATCTAAGATAAATAATAGGAATGAGTCGGTCCCTAAAGTCGGTTATCGGTTCTATCGGTTATTGAGAAAAGAACCAGAACCGAGAACCGATGGGAAAATCTCGGTTCTGCGGTCTGGTTCTTCTAGAAAAAACGTAAAGCGGGAGATGGCTTTCATATAAGATATGTTTCAGAAGTGAAAAGTGCTGATAAACAGAACAATAAAACAACATCCGGCAACAAGATAAACAATATATCTTTTGTCAGAAAATATCTGCCCATAGAAGGCTGTTTCCTTATCAGTACATGATTTGGCCAAGAGATAAACAATATATTTGCCCCAGCCAAGAGTCAGAAAATATTCGCCCATAGGCTGGCCACTTCCTTATCATCAAGTAAAAAACACAGATAACATTAATTCACACGCAAAGGCAGTGAATTAAAGCCATTCAAATTTTGTTCAAGAGTCCAGTCATATTTTCCTCCTGAGCTTCACCCTTGTTTATCTGACCCTTTCTTTTCACTTCCTGTCTGATAAGAAAACACCTTTAGAAACATTCCATTCTGTTTAAAACTCATCTAACATTCTGAAATTAATTATGCTTCTAGTTTTATTGTGAATTTTGAAAAATAAAAGGTTTTTATGATGATCGTAAGATATTAGAGTTTATTTATTTAGACTTTTATGAAAAAAACAATGCATACAAAACCTAGGGAATTGGATTGAAAAATAAATTTTTAAGATTAATATTGTGTCAAAACTAAACAAAATGAGTCTTTAGCATTTTTATTTTAAAATAGTTAAATTTTATTTTAATTATTTTTTTCTGTTTACAAAGTCTTAAATTGGATTAATGTTTGAGGGGTCAATGTTTATATTGCATTGACTTAATGTTTACTGACCAAAAATAGTTAATTATTTTTTAAATAAAAAATGTATATTGTAATTTCTAAAAACATGCTATTATTGGCTGTATAGTTTTTTTTTTTTTTTATGAATGTGAGGAGCATTTATCTTTTCTTAATTCAGTATTATCAACAATTGAGAAAAGAACCAATAGTTACTACAAATATTTTTAAAATTAATTATATTATTATTTGTTTTTGCTGTTTATTTTTTACGCACTGCAATTATATCAACCTCTTAAATTTAGTTGTGGTAATTTCAATAAATTGTTGTGATTTGTTTTTCAATAAGTTTTATTACTAAAACAAACCTAAAATGGCAGGTTATTTTTAAATTTTTTCTAGGCTTATAAATGTTGTAATTTTCTCAAGGTAAATTTCAATTGCATACTAATTTGAGCATTATATTTCATTTAGCTAAATTGTATACTTTTTAAAATTTAAAGTAAATACTTTCTTTGTGCAAAAAATGTAAACAATCATACCCTGAGAATAAATAAAATGTTACTAATTCTCTAGTTATTGGAAATATTGTATGTCATTTTATAGATTTTTAGGGTGTATTATACTTCATATTCGAGAAATAGCCAAAATACTATACACTGATTTTACTGACTGATTCCACATTATTTGTTGATTCACTGGCGTAAAGGTATTAGAAAAATGTTCTGAGACTTTCTCAAAAAGTACTCAGAAATGAGAACTGGTAACCGATTTCAGTAAAAAACCGAACCGGAACAGAAAAAAAATGGAACTCACCTATCACTAATAAATAGTAAATTTATCTGTACATACAGGGTGTTTCTTTTAACCCTAGATCTGGAATGGGCCATGAGCAATTTTACACTCCTAACTGCTTGGTGCTTTTTTTGCTGCTTCGCAAGCCTTTTTTGCAAAAATCATAAAAAATACTAAATATGCTCCAAATGTAAATTTTATCATTTCGTTTTTCTTCTCAAGAATTCTACACCCACATACTATCATCAAAACTCACATAAAAAATTAGTAAATAATTATTTTCAAGTAAACAAATCAAAAAAAATTTGAAAATATTGTATATAAATTAACACATAACTCTCCTTAAACGCAGTAAAACATTTTTGTTAATAATTACAAGAAAGCCAAATTGTTTATTATTTAGTGGACTATAATAATATGTTGTTATATTTTAGATAAAGTACTAGGTTTTTTTTGGGAATTCTTTGTTTACATAAAACGAAAAAATGTGCAAAGTTACAGTATGATCATTGTATCTAATCAAATATTACATTTAAAAATTTAAAAAAATCACCATTAAATAGACAAGAAAAAGTTGTTTAGGAAAAATAGTCATATTGTACCCATAAACAAATTTCTGTGAAAATTTACATAAAAATCCAAAAATAAGGGGTATGTATAATTTTTCCTACATGTACTTCATTAGTACAATCTATTAGCTACAAGAAAATGTAAAATATATGTAAATATTCCAAAAAGTATAAAACTTATAACACCATAAGTCAGTGTGCGCAAATTGTGTAAACAGCACTTGAAAATTGTGTACATTATAATCATAATAAAAAATATAAAATAATTTTTAGGATTTTTGTAGATACTAAAACTTGATAGATTGCATATTTCTGAATATAAATATACAAGAATTGTTAGATTACAGGCAAAAATAAGGTTTGAACAACAACTTTTATCAACAGCATAAATTATGCCATTACTCACTTTTGGAAAGCATACAAAAAAGGGTAATTAACAACATTTAAAAAAAATATGCAATACAGTTAAAACATCGTAATTTGTTTTGTTGGATAGAGCGTTTCATTCTCTGAAGATTGATATTTACTACGCCTTATTCAGTCTTCTGGTTATTCTTCAGTCTTGTGACAAATATCGGCCATTTTTCCCATTCCTGACCTCTGTGCCTGGCGGGAATTGAGCGGAAGTTTCTTGTTGCACGTTTTAATTTTATTTCCTACGTTTACAAAATTGCATAGCAAATTATTAAACATCTGAAATGTATAGAAAAGAACATTCTGCTCTGTACCATACCAACTTCGTTGTGCTTGCTTGATGATAAACATATGTTTTATTGATTTTAACACAACAGCATAAATTATGCCGTTCCTTCCTTTTAGAAGGGAAATTGAGAAGGGAAATTGTAAACCAAATAAATTGTCGTTCCTCACGATCCAGGGTTAAAAAGCAAGTACAGAAAATGGAGTTTTAAGATAAAAACAAGTTCATAAGTTGGTAGCCCTGGTACGTCTTCTTCCTTGACTCTGAGCTGATTTACATTGTGGCATTGTTGTTCACTTAATTTGGGTTTTGTGCAATGTCGTTAAGGTTAGAAACATGGTTTCGAGCAAACTTTGAAAAATGTGTCCAGAAATTTACTAAAGAGGGCTGAACTATAAATGCTGATAGAGGTTTATTTGAGCACCAAACCTAAACAAAAATGTCATTAAAATTATGTAAATAGTAGTAATAAATTTTAATAACAATAAATTGTGTTATAGATGTATGTTTTGCTTGTCATTTTTATTTCAAATCATGGGTTGCGTTTTGAAAGAAACACCCTGTATAATGTTGTTCACCATAAAAATGTTTACACTTATAAGATATCACAAAATATATATTTTTTTATATATTGTAATATAATTGTTTTTACTCAAAATAAGTTTTAGAACAATTGAATAGTGATCAAATTAGTAAAAATAACTAAACTTAAAAAACGAAATAATACTTTTATAAGATGGCAAACAGATGAAATTCAAAGAAAAAACATAATTTTATATAAGCTAATTTGATAGTGTTTAAACTACAGATAAGCTTAAGTTGATGAATAAATCTAACACATTAGCAATCTGATGTTCTATTTTTGTCATACAGCTATAGATAGAAAATATTTTTAAAACATTAAATTATACTGAACTATGAAAACAAGCTAACTTTATTAGAAACATGATACTTATTGTACCTTAAATTAATTGTGCAATGCTGAAATTGTTTTTACTTCAAGTAGAAAATAATATAAAACTTATTTGTTTCCAAATGACACTAAAAAAGTACAACAGGTCAGGTTGCAAATCAAGAATAAGCTTTGAAACTGCAGATTTAAAGTTAGAAAGCTAAAGAAGTTTGTAATTTTTACTAAAAAAAAAACTGTTTAAATTTATAACTGATACTTTCAATGGTTCAGTTGATAATAATAATCGTATCATAATACTTGAAGTGCCATTTCAAAGGTGAAGACCTATGTGGGCCAATAGTTCAAATTTGTAAAAAATAGAGTATTTTTACACTTTTTTCTCTGTTAAATATGTGAAGCTTTAAATCTCATTTTTTATGACTTTACTTTAGAAAACTCATAATATCAACTTGTGATCCACTATATTGAATATTTAATAATCAAGAAGTGTTCACTATAACTCAATATAATAATAAACACGAACTGTACAGTTGAAAAAGAAAAGCATGTTTTGTCCTGCTGATGGTAAAATTGCATTGCTACAATAGGGCTTTAATAAACATTAAAATTATGGTGCAAAAAATAATCATTCTATTTTCTTCGAATTTGTTTTAGTGTTTTAACACATTAATAAGTTTTTTCTTGAATATGAAGGTCCGTAGGTATAAACAAAAGGGTAAAGTAAACTTGTTGTTCATTAAGAAATAACAATAACTATTTTTAGACTAATCCTGACTTATGTAAAATTTCATTACGGCACTTTTTATTCTGTGAGTCTTATTACCTAGAGAGCCCGATGTGTAACTCACTGGCTGATAGGGTATACAAGTTCTAGGGTACTTCTAGAAGTGCTAGAAATTTGAAATTTGGACTGTCTAATGGTGTAACCACCAGAAAAATTCAAACATTTTTATATTTCCAAAAAAGCGGTTGTTTCAGGGGGTTGAAAATTGAAATTTTCCCATAAGGATAACATGGGTGGCTCGACTGAACAGAACGTGGTTACTTTCCAAATTTAACCGTTAAAAATAACTTTAAGATAAAAGTGTGGCATATAGCTTTTTAGAGGAAGAAATGGGGATTGTAACAGTACCATATAAAATATTGCAGAAGCAAGGAATAATTAATATAGGTGTTTATATGAAAACTTTATATTAATTCATTAAAAAATCGTGATGAAATTTTTGAGCAGCAAGGAAAGTTTTTATTTTTTGGTTAGGCAAGCTTGACCAGCGTAAAAAAGTTTTGTAACTAACCAAATTAAATAATGAATCAAATAGAACTCTTTTATGACTGGTAGTTTTTTTTTACCAGTCATAAAATAAAACTCTTGCAAAAAAGGAGAAAAAATTATGAAAATTAATGTTATGTAGTTATATCAATAAAATTGTAACTTATTTGTTATCAAACAAATTATATCAAATAAAATATTTTTTATCAAATAAAATAACATAAATATTTTATTTATGTTATTTTATTTGATATAATAACATATCAAATAAATAACACTGTGACAGTGTATCCAGTTATTCAGTGACTGAAGAAGGGGCCAGTAGCCACAAAATATTTCACTACTGATTCTTTGTGATGTGATTGTGTCTCTATCTACAGTGTACCAAGTTTATCAGGTATGCTGCTTTCCTTTCATTACTACTGAAATTCTAGGCCTAGTGCCCCAAATTTAATCTATAAACTGTAGTGCAAATCTTATAAAAATACGATAAAGGCACTTGATCTATAGTTGATATAAAATCAATTTTATCAAGCAAGCTCAAGCTTTATGGTATCTTGGAGTCCGGCTGTTTAGATATCAGAATCTTGGGCATTTGATAGGTTAATAATTTAAATTGTGAAGTTCATCTTTTAAAAAGTAAGTAGGGTCATTCCACAAAGGGTACATGTATGAATACATTGAATGTAAGATGACTTTATTCTTGAGCATTATAAATGATATAGATTAAAATCTGATAATACTGATAAGCTCATCAAAATGGTTTTTTTTTTTTTTTTAATAAGATAAAACTAACAATACAGAATTTAGCTTGCCTATACAACATTTTCAAATAATTTAATAACATATCTTGAATTTTACAAATTAGTCAATTTGTTGTGTCAAATTTAATTAGTTCGAAACGATCAACTTTTGAAGCAAGTTCAGTTTATAAGATAGCATTTTAAACCGTATAAAAGCTTAACTAAAGACAACGAGTGCTGCTTGGAGTATTATCATTTTTGAAAATAAGCTCAGGACCTACAATTTTTAATGGAAGTTTGCTAGATATATTTAGACTCTAATAGCTTAAAACTATATACTATTGCAAAACATTTGATCTTCAATGTTTCTAATAAATACAAAAAAATATTGAGTATTATATTAATAGTAAAAAAGGATTGTTATTTAAATTACAACATGTATTTCCTCAGATACCAAACCATGCATTATGTCAATATAATCTAATATCACCAACATTATTTAGACTTCATGACTACAAAATTGACTCATATCATAACAGCTTGTATGAACTATAATGTATTAGTAACCCTATGTGTAGTAAGATGTCAGGTTTGAGATTCATAATAACAATAGACAATATAATTTAGTCATTCTTACTATAACAAAATACATGTTTTTGACTTGGGAACTTTTTGGGGTGGAGCAATAGGAGGCAATTGAGCATTGTTCTGAAGGCGGTGAATGACTATCCTGTATGTAGAAATGACTGGACTGCGAGCAGCCTGGGGTGAGTGCTCAACTAACATGTCAGCTGTGATCCCCATAGCAGCAAGTCGCTCACGAGCAGCCTGCTCAATGTCACTCACTTTGCTTTCGTCGGACGTTGTGGGTAGCATGCTCCATGACTCACACTCTCCCTGAGGTAGTGGCACATCCTTCATCCACTCTGACTCCATGATTTGGTCCACTGTCAGCCTATCTTTGGGAGCTTGTCTGAGAATTGCACCTGGAAAAACCAAATACACTTTTTACATTTATATTTCACTGAAAAAAGAAAAACATCTGCCCTTTTCTTTTATACAAAAGACATAATAAAAAGTCCATACTTTTCAAATACTATTTTTCTAGCCTTTTGAACATGATGTTACAAAGGACATTGTCTAGCACAGTGGTTCCCAAACTATTGGGACCAGTTTTGGTGGGAACCGACCAGAGGCAAATTTTGGTGGGTCGCGGAAGTCGGCGAGTACAAAATTCGGACTGTGGCAGAGATGATGAGTCAACGCTTACCAAACTCTATAGTGGTAGATTTAAGTTGAATTAACGAGTTCTGAATGTCAATACAAACACTTTTAGGTCAGTAGTGGAAGTACTATTTAGTTTATACAGTGAGATTTGTCACTTAATTCCATTATGGACGCATAGTTTAAGATTGGTTTATGCCATATCAGAGTGCAACCAATCGATGATGAACCCTTATCATCTACTGGCATTTCTAAAAGTAATCCCATAATTGTAAGTGTTACTGAGGCTAGCTTTAATCCGAATCTAAGTAGTACCATAAAAAAAAAAAACTGTGAAAAAGTAAAACCCCGGCTTTCGTAAATATAACTGTGATTATTAGAGATACGGCTTTGTATTTTTGGGCAAAGAAGATCAACCCCTTCCTCAATTGTGATTTGATTTGAGATTTGGGCTCAACAAACAACAAAACATGCAGAATAAAAATGTAAACAAATTTATTTTATATAAAAAAATTAATTGTGTCAAAATCAGTGATGACAAAAATATAAACCGGTAATGAAAACAAGTAAACTACAATTGCAACAAATCAGTTGTCTCTACTGATAGCTGCAAAAGGAGCAAGTCACACTGGAGGAGAGGACATTTTACCCGCTAATAAATAATATCTGACAACCTATTCAGAAAGAAATTCATTAAGCTCATTGATAATATCCATTTATCAAATACAACCATTATAAGAAGGATTGACAACATTTGAGATAGTGTGAAAGAAGCTATGATCACGGCGCTTAAAAAGGCGAGTTATTTGCACTATAGCTTGATGAAAGAACTAATTTTGTTGGCTGGGCTAATTTTTTAGCTTTGGTTTGATTCGAATTCAATGGATTCATTGAAGAGGAACTTCTTTTTTGTAAATCAGTACCATAAAAGACAATAGAGAATAAGATGTACAAATATTTGAGTAGCTTTATAAATGACAATACTATTTACTGTTTTAAAATCGTTGGTTTGATAACCGATGGAGCAGCAGCTATATCAAGCATCTCCAGAGAATTAATTACTAAAGTTAAGACAGTAACCCCTTTGGTGGATGGGATTGGATGGGAGACTAAAGGAAAATCTGGATAGTGCGGTAAAACTTGTTAATTAGATTAAATTAAGATCAACAAAACCAGAATGTTCTCTACTTTGTCTAATGAAATAGATAGTGATCACAGTCATCTCCTTGTCCATTGTGAAGTTAGGTGGTTATCAAGAGGGAAGGTTCTCACAAGATAAATTGAATTAAAGAATGAAGTGAGAACTTTTCTGAAGAATGAAGATTTGAGAAAACAACAGTGGCTATCATTTTTGAACTTCTGAATAATAAATGCTGGCTTTAGAGGCTCGCTTATTTGAGTGATGTGTTTTAGCTCCTTAAATACTCTCAGTTTTTTATTGCAAGGTTTAAAAAACTGAGATCTCGCAAGTTTTATGTGCGAGACAAAATAGATACAATAAAGAAAAAAATTACAATATGGGGGACTAAAGCTGATACCAATAGCATTGACAGTTTCCCAACAATGTACTACTTCATGGCATCCTATAATGTTACAGTACAGGTAAAAACAGCCATAACAATTAAGGGGCACCTGTCTGCATTAGTTTTTAATCTCAGGTAAATAAAAAAAATTTTAATTTGATTGTATTACCATGTTGAATTCTGATTTAAATAGCAATGTTTAATTTACCATTTCCACTTAGGTGAACTTACTCTACCTGTTCTTAGTTTAGTGCATGTTGTAAATAATGGTTATTTTTTTTAATTTTTTAGGTTGCACCATCCTACAACTGACGACAGCTTGTTATAGACAAGGAATCTGTTTAATGAGGACAGTTTAAAAAATGTAGCACAGAAATCAGCTCAAGAGGATGCATTAATTGAACTTTAGTGTGACTGATCTTTTGAGAGTGTTTTTAAACATTCCTAATCTCTTTATAGATCAAAGTGAATATTAAATACCCGGAAATATCTAAAATTGCTTCAATGGAACTAACGGAATTTACATAAGTCTACTTGTTACCTAACGGAATAGACTTTATGTTGAGAATGACTTGCGATTGAAATTGTCTACCTTCAATCCTGAAATTGAGACTATTGTCAGTAACCTCAAACTATTTTACAAATTGCATTATTAGTCTTATTTTATCTTTTGTTTTTTATACTTCTTTTAAAAAAATTATAAAAGCTCAATAACATGTTAATGAATATAACTTTAAAACATCATTTGTTATAATTATAACTATTACCTTCTCCTCATATTTGTTACTATGAGTTTGATTTGTTGTAACTGATAAGTAAATATATAAGTTATACATAGGTAGCCTATTTAAAAATTTGTACATATACATACATTTTTAAATATGTTATTTATGTATATATAGTGGGTCAGGAAATATCTCCACCTCACGATGATGGGTCACCCGAGGAAAAAGTTTGGGAACAGCTGGTCTAGCAAACAGATTGTTTGCAGTTTTCCTGGTTTACTGAATACCACGAGAAATCGTGATATCAATTGAACATTTTTTTATGTTATTTGTGAATAAAATTACAATTTTATTTTAAGGGAGATTCGTAGTCTTAAGCTGACTATAGAAAAGCATACTGAACTTGATTGAAACATTGGTTAACTTACGAATTAGGTTCCTGCAGATTGTAGTCAGATGAGGTGGAATAGATATGACCCCCAACAGAATGCTTCGTTTAAGGCCAGCTATAGAGTCAGCAGGGAAAGGCATGTGACCAGTAGTCATGAAGAACAAGAGCACTCCCAGAGCCCAAACATCAACTGGTCCACCAGTGTATGATGCATCACGGAACAGTTCAGGAGCCGCATACGGTGGAGATCCACAAAATGTGTGCAGCAATTCACTCTGACCTTTACAAAGTTCCATATTGCACTGTCATTAAAATAAGTAAATATATATTTTAAATAACCAAAATTTCACATTAAGAATAAATTTTGGTTTATAGTTCAAAGCCCTAGTAATTAGGAGTACATTCAGGCAAAATAATGCTTTATGCTTGCTTCACCAGCCAGGAGCTACTTGCTACTATCAGTTACACAATCTAGTTACGTACACAGATTATCTATTAAAATGTGCTAGTCCAGTAAATTACTGTCCTTATCTTTTATATTATCCAGTTAGCCTTGTACTATCCACAATTCCTATCTTCATGAACTTACAGATTTTACATTTTTATGTATAAAAATCAGCTTTTATAAAAAACTGACACACAATAAAAAAAAAAAAGATTACAAATAGTTTTTAACATAATTATTCAAATATTTGTTAATCAAATAACAAATTTAGGTCTTAGGACATTTATGGATAATATCTACATTCCTACAGTTTGAGTGGAAGAGAGAACTTACGTAATAATCCTTACTCATTGCAATAAAGCAACTTTTCATTGCATTCCTAAAAAAGTTAATAATAATTCATCAAAATTTCACATTAGACTAAAACTATTTAAAAAACTTCTAAACTTATAGTCTGAGTAAAATAACTTTGATACTGGCGGAACGGCCACGCCCAACTGGACTGAAATGACAAAACTCTGAGCTTTAATTTCCTGTCAAACTTAAAATAAGTAAGCAATCATTTTCAAACTAATTTTATAGTGTCCTCCATGTTATATTCTTTAAGAAAAATTATGCTGGAGATTTTTCTTACACTAATTTACCTTTTATTGTGATATTTGTTGTGATGAAGAACACATTTTTATGAGTGAAATTGTGTGTGAGTCGTCTTTAACCTGTCACTGTAGCAAGAATAATAATAATAAAATAATTTCTTGTTGATTCATTGTGATTAGTTTGGTATAAGACTCATTTAATAATTCAAACAAGTTATTGAGAAATTAATTTTTTTGTAAACCCTTTCAAACTCAGAAACGACACACGCTAGACAACATTTCTTTGAGTAAACATTAACTGTGTTATTTATGCATTACTAAAATAATACTGTGTCACTAATAAAACATGCAAAAAATAATTAAGAGTTGATGAAATAACTCAATAATTCGTTTACATCGAGGCTGTGTTGGGGTCCATAAGGTATATTCTGCTGAAGGGAAAGTGTAGACTGGATATTCTGCCCAGGTGTAAAATAATGTCAACAATAATAGATCAATGATATTTCCAGGTAAGAAAGGTGTGTTTGTGTTCAGCTCTTAATCGATTTAACAGTGCTTGGTATAGTTTAATCACCAGTTTATTTTTATTACAGGAATTTAGTGATATTACAAGTTTTGTTATTAGTTGTGACAATAATACTATAGGATTCCGTGTATATATAATTATCAGTGTTTAGTGCTAATATTTAGGCCCTTTCAAATTTTAGTTAATGTTCTATTAGTAATTTACAAGAACGTTTTGTGTTTGCAATGGAAGAGGCCAGAGCTGAGCCAGTGACTACAATGCGTGTGTGGTATCACCACCGCCTTGTTGACAATCTAGTTTTGAAAACAACTGAATCTTTCTTCCTAGTTCAAGAAACTTTTATTTAATACAAGAGTATGATTTTAATGCCACTTAAATAACACAATTAATTTAGGTTTGAAGAAATGTTGTCTAGCGTTTGTCTTTACTGAGTTTGCAAAGGTTTACAAAAAATTAATTTCTCGTTAAGTTATTTGAATTATTAAATGAGATTTATACCAAACTAATCACAATTCATCAAACTGTCATCCATCCACAAGAAATTATTTTATTATTATTATTCTCGCTACAGTGACAGGTTAAATACTATTCACACGAAATAAAAACATGTTCTTAAACACAAATATCACAATACAAGCAATTAGTTTAATCAAAATCTCTAATATAATATTTCTTAAAGAATATAACATGGTGAACACTATAAAATTAGTTTGAAAATTTTGTTTACTTATTTTAAGTTTGACAGCAAATTAAAACTCATTGAGATTTGTCATTTCAGACCAGTGGCGTGTGGCTAGGGATGGCAAATATTTTAGACATATATCAATATTTTAGAGAGATAATATCAATCCAATGATAATATCAAAAGTAAAAAATTGATATATCGGGTAACCAATATATGGAATTTTAAATGATTTATATCTTTAAAATTATTCACTAACTCTTATGTCATGTCCAAAAATACACTCATGATTTGCTGTTACTATTTAGAATAGCCCACTGAATGTTAAAATTAAATACATTTATCTAAACGTAACAAGTTGTGGTCTGTGGGGTTGAATGAGCACAATTCAAAATATTTATAATAATAAAGAATAATTATACCTTCAATTATTATGTTAATTATAAAAGAATAATGTAATGACAGTGTTATTTTTGTTACATTTAAAGATGCCCTTGGGCCTCTTATAAACACTAAAAATTAGACAAATTAATTCACTTAATCTACTTACAATACTTGTCAGGACACCATTTAAAAATAAAAGTTTGAAAATCAACTGTCCACTTAGTCTGTTTCGTTTTTCTATAACAGAAAACAGCTTTTTTTAAAGACTTAGTTAAAAATTGTATTGCCATTGGATCAATAAAATTAATAAATGCATTATCCTCAGGTAAAAAACAAAGTATAGTTAATTTATTATTTCAATGTGTGTTTTTCAAATTGTCATGATTTTGAGAAGAGAGAATAACGTAAATATTTAGTGATTTGATATATCTCGCCAAAATATCGATATGGCCGATATTATTTAAAGAAAATATTGATACTAATATATTGATATATCGAAACATAGCTATCGATATTTCTAATACATTGATATATCGTTGCCATCTCTATGCGTGGCCGGTCCGCCAGTATCAAAGTTATTTTATTCAGACTATAGGCATGAATAATTAGATTTTTATTAATGTAAAGAAAGTACAAGAACAACAATTAAGTTATGTTGGAAGTTACTAATATCAACTATCACCAAATATTGAGAGTAAACAACACAAAATTAAATCAACAAGGAAAGTAAATCTGTTAAAATCTGTATCATAATTCTACTTTTACACCACGGTCATGTTTAGTAGATATACAGGTTGTTCTCTAAAAATATGCTTTCTTTAATTAAATCAAATATATGAATAACTTTTTGGGATATCTGGAAAAGGTAGTTTTGGCATGTATAAGAATTTTACTCCCTTACTATAAATAGAGAGTTGCAAGGATAAGGCAAAATTTCAAAAGAAAACACCATTAAATTAATTACATGTTCAATAAATTTCTTCACAATAAAGAAAGAATATCCCTAATTCAGTCCATATTAGTAGCTTTTTAACTTTTGGAGAAAGTTACATTAAAAATAACTCTTTACGTTAATAATTTACAAGTAACACAATTTATCTTAGGGATAATCAAAAATACAAAAATTAACATTTCAGTTACTTGTATACGATTTACAGATCAAAGAATATTTGACAATTTTTTGGGTTCAAAAGTCGAACCTTAATAATAGCTCATAATAGGTACCATTGACAAGTTGTGTGCTGAAGCCAAAGTCGCCAAGCTTGACAACTCCTCGTGGCCCCAAGAACACATTCTCTGCTTTAATGTCCCTGTGGATGATGTTGCGTTCATGCTGAAACAGAGGAGACATTCATAATAGGTACCACTGACAAGTTGAATGCTGAGGCCAAAGTAACCAAGCTTGACAACTCCTCGAAGGCCAAAAACACACTCTCTGCTTTAATGTCTCTGTGGATGATATTGCATTCATGCTGAAACTGAGGAGACATTGATAATAGTTACCATGAATGATAAGTTGAATAATGAGCCCAAAGTCGCCAAGCTTGACAATTCCTCTAGGACCCAAGAAGATATGCTCTGCTTTAATGTTCCTGTAGATTATGTTGCGTTCATGCTGCAACAGAGGAGACATTCATAATAGTTACCATTGACAAGTTGAGTGCTAAGGCCAAAGTCGCCAAGCTTGACAACTCCTCTAGGGCCCAAGAACATATCCTCTGCTGTAATATTGTATATTATGTTGCGTTCATGTTGCAACAGAGACATTCATAATACAGGGTGGCGCAAAAAGAACGCATGGATTTTAAAAGGCTATAAGTTGGTTAATTTTAATCACACCAAAATTTTAATTACACCAAAACAATCATCAAACAACCCAATTTGAGAGTTGGGTGTTAATAATTATAAGACAATTAACTAATTTTTAAAAATAACATCAGAAAGATGGCGTCCTTCTGCATGAATACACATTGCAAGTCTCTCTTCAAAGTTTTCCATAACTTTGTTCAAAGTGTCCTGTGATACAGCGGCAATTTCTTCACTTATTGCAGCCTTCAATTCTTCGAATGACCGAGGTTTACAATGATAAACTTTGAATTGAAGTCGCAAGGAGTCAAATCTGACGAACGTGCAGGCCAATGGAGATCGCCGAAACGTGAAATCATGTGACCAGGAAACATTCCTCGAACGACAGCCATAGATTGATTACTCATGTGGGCTGTGGCTCCATCCTGTTGAAACCATGTTTGTTCCATATCGAGCCCCAAAGCTTCAAGATTTGGCTGCAAAAATGTGCGTAGCATTGTCACGTATCGTTCAGAATTAACAGTGACTGTTTGGTCACGCTCTTCAAAAAAATAAGGTCCAACGATGCCAATTTTAGAGACCTCACACTATAATGTAACTTTAGGACAATGCAGTGGTTTTTGATGCATTTCCTGTGGGTTGTGAGCTGCCCAATAGCGGCAATTCTGCTTTTTTACTGAGCCATTCAAGTGGAAATGAGCTTCATCACTCAGCATTAGAACATTATTGTCATTTCCAACGACATTAAGCATTCTCTCGCAAAAAACTCTTCGTTCGTGAAAATCACGTTCATGGAGCTTCTGAACAATCATTATCTTGTAAGGGTGGAAATGTAACTCACATGTCAGGATGCGCTGTAGCGATCGACGTGATATCCCCAAGGTCGGAGCACGCCCTCTAGTTGAGCGGTGAGGACTTTCAAGAACTGAGGCTCTGACACTTTCAACATTTTGCAGAGTTCACGCCGTACGAGGGCGACCAGTCGATTTACTCTTCAACACTGATCCTGTTGTACGAAACGAGTTAACCCAACGAAGTATCGAGTTGCGATCAGGTACCGAACCATTACGCGCGACATTAAACTGTAAACGAAATTTTCGTTGAACAGTGATGACAGATTCATTTGATTTGAAATAGTGTTCAACAGCGAACACGCGATGCTGCACGTTCCACTGCTCCATTGCTACTAAAACTGGACGCTTCAACCAACAAAATGGCGTCGCTCGGCAGTCACTGATCGCTCCCCTCCACTGGCACTACGTTACTCAAATCCATTCGTTCTTTTTGCGCCACCCTGTAGTTACCATTGACAAGTTGAGTGCTAAGGCCAAAGTCGCCAAGCTTGACAACTCCTCTAGGGCCCAAGAACATATCCTCTGCTTTAATATTGTATATTATGTTGCATTCATGCAGCAATAGAGGAGACATTCATAATCACTTCGAAGACCCATTGCACACACAACAAATGTTGTTGTGTGATATATATAACGTGGGTTACCGCTTTCCATTAGAGGTGCAAAGAAGTTTTAACCCTCCAAGCAATAGCCATCACATTTGTGACATTCAAATATCATTATTTTTATTAAAACACATTTCATTTCAGACTCTGTTGATGGATCTTGTTCCATTTTTTTATTATGAACACCAAACTTTACAGTTTATTCCAATGCCTATTAATACACAATATAGATTCAAGGAATGGAATTACGCTTTATTTACTTCAGCTGTCATTGCCAGTTTCTATACAATAAGTAGATTTTTTAGAGAGTAAATAATGCGTTGAAAGTTTATTATTTCTTAGTTCACACAGCATATTATACTATTCTACATTTTTAAAATTGCATTTAGTGAAGATGTTTTTTGACATTGAACATTTTGAAGAATGAAACTAAAAAAGATATTTATCTGTTTGCAAGTCTATATCTTTCACGGATCAGTTAAGAATTTCAACAGTTTACCATAATATTCTCCATTAAATGCATAGTAATTTTATTTTTAATAAGACTTAATATTTTGAATTTTTTACTAATTTTCTACTAATAGTCAAGTTTAATTACTGTAGTAGAAAAAAAGCCTATATAGGAAAACATTTACGGCAGAAATTTTATTTCAGAAATGTGTAGGGGGGATAATTAGAAATGTAAATGTCCAATGGTGACCAAATCCCACTGGTGCATCTGCCACCATTTTGATTCGAAGAAAAAAATCATTTCCTCAAATCTCCATTGTTTTAAATTTTTTTGGAAAGTTGGCAAGAGCTAACGTTGTTTTAAATTTAACTATCTACAACTTTAAATGAGGAACTTCACCTATATTTTCCTCATTAATAAAAATATCTACTAAACAATAATAAAAACTGATGTTTTTCAAAATGGTGGACAATTTAATTTTTTCTTAGGGAAAAGTATGTATTTATTGATAATTTCAGATAGAAGATGTAATTTTGAGACTGTTTTATACTTTGCATTTTTCCCGTAATATTATCTCTTTTTAACCCTAGATTCAGGATCATGGTTTGGAGCGTGTACTGCGATGCTGTTTCGCCACACGCTGTAAGCCTTTTTTTGTAACTTTTTTGTAAATTTGACAAGAAATAGTAAATGAAGCCGAAAGTTATAAAAACAGCATATCGCTTTTCTTCTCATGAATCATAATTTCAGATAAAATAATTATAATTGAGGTAACAAAATTGTAAGAAATTGATTTGTTGAGTAGAGTGAAAAATTTCAATTGACGCGCATCATGTTTTTGTAACTTGCAACTCTTATAGCTGGTATAAAAAATTTTTAGGAAAAAATTCCAAGATAGCCAAAATGTGCTTATTTAGTTGCTAAATAGTAACCAATAGTCATATTTCAATAAAAAAATATATAACATGTTGGGATTAATTTTTTTGAAAAAAAGAAACTGGAAATATTTGTAATACTAAAGTGTTATAAACACTTGTGAAAGCAATGAAATTATAAAAAAATATTCGTTTTGTAGGGAATCATATTTAGTATAGTAGTGGGATTGTATATTTGTAGAAAGTGGTAAAATATTTCAGGTGTGATGAAGAACATGCCACTTGGGGTGGTTATAGTTTACTGAACATAAAACGGCCCAGACCCGAGTTTTATGGGTCCCGATCATCCGTAATGACATCATAAAAACGGTAGCCGTACGACGATGCTGGGTTGCCATATATTTTTTATAATGACTAAATGCCTAAACCGATTTTAATTAAATTTGGCACGTATGTGCTTAGATATAGTACCTAAATGTAGTATGTCAATGGTCGAACTTGATCAAGCTGTTTGAAAATGGCGGGCGTTTGAATTTAAAATAATTTCAAATTTTGAGTGCTAATTTTTGAGGATTCAAAATTTTAAGTGGTACTTCTTTTAGAGGTTATGCAGTGTTAGCACTAACACATCTTGAAGGATGACCACTCCCATGCACTATAAGAGTCAATTATCAGTGCTAGAAGAATGTTGCTGCCGGGCAGCTCAGAGAATTTCAAAACGAAAATCGTCTGTCGAAATACTTCGACATCTACTCAAAAATGAAACGCCGCTTCCCCTTTACTTAGGAATTATGATTCACAATGTTACAAAAAGAAAAAGATTGTGAACCAACTATGTAAACTTGGCTTGAGTGTTTCTTACGATAGGGTACAAGATGTTTCTGCAACATGACGAATTCCCTGAGTGCAAAGTATAATGAAGACGGTGTTGAATTCCCACATCCCATCAGTCCAAATGTGTTTATTATTGCTGCTATAGATAATATATATCATAATCAGTCGTCAAATACTGCCCATAACTCATTTCATGGTTCCAGTGTGACTATCATTCAACACCCAAGAACTGTCTCTGATGTTCTTACAACTACCAATTTTAATATAGAAAAATGGAGTAGAGTTGTCAACGGTAACCCTCCTAGTTCTTACACAACATTTACACCGTTAGGAAAGGTAGTAGAAGAACCACTATTGCACACCGTGGGTACAACTTCGTTTGAAGACACTAGCTTCAAGCCAGATTTGTGGCTTAATTCAGCAAGAGAAATAATCACAAACAATGAACTCAATGAAGGAGAATATATTCCAATATCATTCACTGCCTTTCATTCCAGATCTCACATCCAGCATGAAGTACATAAAAGCTACTCAACACTATTTCCACTTTTCCATGAGAAGATTGCTTCTCCATCAATGGTGAAACATTTAATAAATGTAGTTATTCCTGCTACATCCAAATTGAACAAAGACCAAACTCACGTGATCACAGCAGACCAACCAGTTTACACCATATCGAAATAAATTTGGTGGCGTTTTCCAAACACTCATGGTGAAGATAACGTCATAATGATGATGGGGGCCTTACATATTGATATGATGCTCCTAAACATCCTGGGTAAATGATTAATCAATAGCGGATGGACACCCTTGTACATTGTACAAGCTGGAGTAACAAGTAAAAGCGTAGCTGAAGAATGCTAAACATCCTCTCACATTAAAAGAGCTAGATATGCGCATGAAATAACTATTGTTTTTCTTTACACTATACAAGAGCAGGCTTATATAAAATACTGCAAAGAAACACACGAAAATGAAAAATAAGAAAGAAAAAGCAGTATGGAAGAATAGAACAGTGCGGGATCTCAACAGTTTGAAGCCCCGCATGCATTATGGGGCAGCAATGGATTTTGCATATTGGGTGCTCCCACTGTGGCGTGATGGTAACATAATACCACACTTCTAGAGGAGATGTTCTCAGTATGTCGAGAGCTGTGATTTGGCTGCAATGGATAGTGAGGACAAGACTTTAATATTTGCTACAAAAAGAACTAAATATTTCAAAACTGTTAACAACAATAAATTCATACCAGCTCCTCCAGCATATTGAGATAAAAATAATTTAAATGTCATAATGCAATGTAAATACAGTACTCTGTATTTGTTCAATTCAATGACATGCCAACTAATGGACTAATAAACACTTTATGTGACGGATAGCAAGTGTCTTTGCATAATTTGTAGTACTTGTTCCAATTAAAAATGTTAATAATATTTTCATTTGACTAGTATACTTACTTGATTGATTCAGGAGCCCTCCTATCTCTTCCCACACAATATCACGCCGTACACTATCGAAGTACTCTGGATGGTGCATGTTGAACTACACTTCAGGGTAGTTTTCAACCAGAGCAATCAGCTTTGTGAGAATCATCTTCAATGAGAACACAAGCAACTCTGTGTCCAAAACGCCTGGGGATGTCCGCTGCCGCCCGCCGGTGGTGCTTGTTACCACCGGATGGGTGGGACCAGCAGGTGGCACGTAATTTTGTCCTGAAGATCTCTCTCACGAACATTCTGAAAAAGTGTGGATGGTGCAGAACGCCGATCCTGCCATTGTGTACGCACCCACATTTGATTCAATACTTCTAACATTTGCAAAATGCCGTGCCGACCGCCACACCCGCCGTAGTGTGCGCAGGTCTTAAGTACTGGAATACTGTCCTTGAAATCGAGTCTTTGTTGCTTCAACTGGTTTTCAGCATTCGTACTGCGAACTTCAGACTGTTTGTTGTTACGCTAAAGATGATATGTCCTTGGACCTTTGCCTTGGATGCTGTTCATTATTCACAATGGTTACCAGTGTTTGTGCCTGATCTTGAAGAACTCCTTGACAAGCACCCTGAAGCATATGCAGAATTTCTGCAAGGAAATTTTACATGCAGGAGAACTACAGCTCCATTTTCAGCTATGTCAGATGATCAGTTCCACGAACAAAATAATAAGAAAATTAAATAAGATGGCGGAGCTATAGGAATATTTGACAATGAAACAGCACTTCTTAAATGGATGGTGGCAGGAACAGATATGTCAAGGATCATTTCAGAGTTTGAGGATGTATGTTCAACTGGACCGAAGGCTGGTGATAAATTACATCATGAAGACACGAAGACACGCCAGCATTTGTGAAAAATTTCAGAACCCGTACTAAGAATCTGCTAAGCAAAATGAATGAAGAAGATAATCCCTTTGAATGTAACCAATTAGAATTAGTAGCGATTGGAAGTCATAAATTGATAGCATCAGTTCTTAATATGGAGAAAGCCCACTCAGACGGGTTAAATCACTACGAACAATACATTGACCTTCACTTAATCAAAACAGAGAAATCTATTCATGATGTCATACATCAAAATAATGTTAAGATCTCCAATTTGACAGTGAGGGCTGTCTAAGGTAAAAGACAAAATATGTGATCTGAGAAGGGATTTCAGTCTATTTTGTAAGATGTACATAGCTTCACAACACAGAGAAACATATGTTGGAACATTTTTTGATCATGAAAACCAGGCTTTTCTTCCTTCCATTTCTAAAGGTGGGAGACTGAGAAAGCCAAGTAACAAAACTGATATCGTGCACTGTATGGAAAACTGCTTGATAGAGTCAGTACAAACACAGGCGTAGGTAACAAAAGTTACGGCAGCAGTACTAGATGGTGCAGTAATAGCACATTTACTTCCTCCAAAGAAAGAAAGACATTTTTATATTACACCCGCCAGTCAAGAGGAACAGGCACTCAGATAATTGTAACATCATCTACTACAGTCCTGAAACATTTTTACGAGTTTATGCAAGTAGATGAGAACAAAGCTCAGTTATTTAAGTTATCGTCGACACATCTCACAAGTGAACAATGGGAAGGAAAGACGGTCGTGTGCACACTTGAAGACAAAGTTATTTCATCAGTCACAGAATTTTATGTATGTGGAAATATCACCCTCGAGGCACGAAGAAGCAGATGGTCGCATTCTCCTCCACGTAAAACATGCAGCTGATAATAGCCATGAATACATCAGCATACGCACTGTGGAAATCAGATGGTGTCGTGGTGGCTGTATCCGTATTTAAACAGATATTAAAAATGAAATAACTTTGGATTGATTTTTGTAATGGGAAACACCTAAGAAAGATTACTTTACATGATCTGTGTTCTCAACTCTCTCCAGAGATCTGCAGCAATCTTCCCATTTCCACACAATCACAGGTTGTGATACCGTCTCTGAATTCCACGGAGTAGGCAAAAAAAGAGCTTTTAAAGTGTGGATGGCATTCTCAAATGTTAATACAACTTTTAAACAGTTTTTGTCTGGCAGGAATCCAGATGATGAGTCTGTTATGCTGACAATGCAAAGATTTGTTGTTCTTTTCTATGACATAACATCACACCTTAGTAGTGTTAATGACTGTAGACGTATTCTTTTTATTAATAAGAACAGAGCCATTGAAAATATCCAGCTCACCGAGAATGTACTATTTCAGCATGTGAAGCGAGCTACTCTGCAAGCAACAATGTAGATGCATTGTTTAGAGACAGACTTCACGCCTCCTCCACCTGCACAATGGGGATAGAAAAAATCTGACCTCAGTTATTTACCAGTGTGGTCAACCATTCCTGAGGCATCAAAAACTTGTGAAGAGCTGTACTCATGTGTCTGCAAGAAACGGTGCTCTTCGTGAATATGTGTAAAAAAAGGTCTACTATGCGAAGGCCACTGTTCCCAGGATGAAAAAAATTCTAAATGCCTTTATTTCATGTAACTTTTTCTTTCATTTTATTTCCTGCTCCAGTGGGGTTTAAATTGTTAATAGTAAGTATATTTATGGGTTTTTTATTACTTTATTTTTTAATTTGTTATAAAGGTCTTGATGTTTCATCATTACTCTACTTGTATAAACGTTTCAGCATAAGTACTCCCTAGGTTTTATAATTTGTTATTTGTTACATAAAAATATATTTATTTTTCCTTGGTCCTGAAGTACATTTGCTACTTACGGACAAATAAATGTACATATATTGTCATTAATTGTCGTACACAATGACATTAATTATTAAAGCTGACACTGTTGGCAGATAGTCAGGGAAAAGATGTTGCTTGTTATGTACACATGATGATGTCAAACCAGATTAATGTGTTTGGTCATGTTCAAGGAGGAGCCTACATTCAAGAACTAGCCAAATCAGCTTCAAATGACCCAAGACTCATATGGCACTGACGACTGGATCCTATTTTTGGGTGGCTGTAACGATGTAAACAGCCATAAGATAAACGAGTTTTCAACATTGTTGGAGCTCCTGATTGGCACCTTGGAGAATCAGATAAAAGAATATCAGAACACAAACTTGATTATTTCAACTCTACCATATCGATATGATGTTCACTGCAACAATGAAGTTCATACTGTTGTTGCAGAGATCAATCAATGTATCAGACAACTGGCCTACAGATTCCCAAATGTTCACCTGCTAGACATTCACCTTCTTGAAAGCTGGTATCATACAAGACAGGGGTACCATATAAATAGTAAAGGAAAGAAACATGTAGCCAATCTTATCTGCAAAATAATTACACATAAAAAAAAGTACAATAATTTACCAACTAATGTAAAAAACAATACTGAACATAAAAGCTCTACTGTCATAAGAAAAGTGATCATCAGGAAAAAACAGTACTTGAAACAAACATGAGAAACATGATAAAAATGTATGGAAAAAGAGAAGATATTACTTCTGCCCATGCTATCTCAGCGGATCTTGACAGTGATAGAAACATGACGGATCCACCTCAACCTGGAGACCATCTTATTGAGGAATCAATACAACAGCTTTCGGCTAATAAAACAGCTTCTAATGCCCATCCATCAACTCAAGCTCCTGACTTTCAATTTAACTCATGTGAAATTGTAAATGAAAGTTTTTTATGCAAAGGGACGTGTCCTACAGTCATTTTGTAGATCTCAAAGAAAACCTCACAAATAACCAAATTAATCCTAAAGTTAATTTTTTGTTCCTAAACATTCAAGGGTTGCACAAAAAAGTGGAAATATTGGAAAGTTTCTTGTCTGATGGTCAAGCAGTGAAAATTACAATTATCTGCATATCTGAACACTGGCTTGAGGAAAGTACCACAAATTTGATCTGCCCATAGAACTTTAATAGTGCTGCCTGGTTTTGTAGAAAAGATAGAATTAGAGGTGGGACTTTAATTCTTATTCACAAAATGTATGGATCCAGACCAATAAACGTTGAAAAATTCTGTATCGAAATTAATTTTGAAGTGTCGGCGGCCATTATTGAGAATCTTAAAATTGTAGTTGTGTCAATTTATCACTCCCCAGCGGGTGACCCAAACATTTTTTTACAGCAGTTAGATGATTTTTTAACATTCATTTCCACCTACAAAGAGTACTCAATAATCATTGGGGGTGATATAAATTCCAACTTTGACATAAAATCTAACAAAACAACTGTTAGAGAATTTCTAAATATTTTACGACAACACAACTTTTTTTGTACTAATAATAAACCAACTAGGGGAAAAAATTGTCTAGATAATATATTTTTGAACTGTCCCAATCGAGTAACCTTTTGTAACATATTCGATTTTCCCTTCTCTGATCATAACGGACTCATGCTGAACATCCAAGCAAATACTAGCACTAGCAGTAAAACATCTGACAATTCAATTGGGAGTGTGGAACAAGGAAATTCTTTTATAATCAGCTTGTCAAAATCTGCTATCCCTGACCTTCGAGATAGTTTTATACCATATATACTGGAGTAACTTTATGGTTAGCCAAAACCTTTTAAATGCACAAAACACTTTTCAAACGTTTTTAAAAATTATAATAAATAAACTGGAATCTTTCTCTACTATAAAAAGAGATTGTTATAAGGTTAAAAGGACAAAATCTCATCATGAATGGTACAATGATTTCCCTCATGAAAGAAAGGCTGCTTTGTCTAAATAAATTAGTTAAAAATTCCAGTTGTGATAGACTATTAGAAAACTATCTAAACCTCAAAAATACCTATAAAAAGGCTATAGTAAATGCAAAACTGTCTTACAATGCAAATAAAATAGAAAGAAGCAAAAATAAATGCAAGACTGCTTGGAACATCATTAAATTAAACACTTCTAATTCATGCCCTTACAAAACTACACATATCAGTCCAAACAATTTCAACCAATTTTTTGTTGACTCTGTAAAAGAAATAAAAGATAGCATCATCAAACCTCCAATAAATAGTGAGCGGTAAATGAGAGATGAGAAAATTAAATATTTATCTAAATTGATTCGAAGGACCAGAGAATTTTTATATTAAAAAACGCCCAAAAAGTTAATGTCTATAGAGAGAGTTTGTGGATAATTTGTTGTTACAAAATGGGACAAAATATCGAGCAATATGTTGATAATTACAAAATAAATAAAGTTACACACATGAAATGATGGAATAGTACCTTGTCCAGTACCCCAATTAGATGAGGGAAGGTCCGAAGACAACCGTTGGTGAGGTGGTAGCGAGGTCCATCAATGTCCTGTGCAAAGTAGGAAAACGCAACGAACGACAGTTCTCACTTCATTTTATCTTGAGTCTTCATGACACGAATCACGGTAGAACGCTTTTCGCAAAGTTCATCTGCCACGGAAGCGCACACAAAGGAAGTTCTAGAAGATCTTGAAGCACAGATTACAATGGGAATTTACACAAGAATTTACAAGAGATATTAAAAGACGTTTAAGAGTGGTTAATAGAGGTTTAGGGAAAAATATAGAGACAGCACGAGGCAGAGGGCCTCCAAAAGTGTATATGAGAGAAGTGCGTTGTGAGCCAGGGACGTTACAAGACAGAGTGGCGTGGCGTAAACCCCGCGTGGTGCAAAACGTTTTTAGAACAGTGCATTCCAACCAATCAGATTTCAAGACGACTGACTACGTCATATCGCCTGATTTATATCGCTTTTAGAAAGCGTTATCCCCCCCTCTCTCTCTCTCTCTCTCTCTCTCTCTGTTGAGATATTTCAAATTAAAAAATAAGACAACTTAAAATGCGCTCTTGGCTTAAAAACTATTTCTTAATGCTAAAGTGCTAACACATTAAATGGTACTAGAAAACCTTAAAATATAAAATATAAGTACTGAACATTCCGGCCCCCTTGAAGCATTGTAGGCTTCAACAACAAAGTCACACAATAGAAAATCACACCACACAGTTTTTAGAGATTGGGGCACGGAACTAGAAAAGAGATTTTAGTCTGTGGGCAGAGGAAACACCTTTACCACTGGTCTAGTAAGGTGTCCATTTGGAGTGCGTAAGTCCACCACGCGCACAACACCATCAGTCCCTGGGTGTACGGCGGTAACACGAGCCAGAGGCCACGAGAGGGGCGGAGAGTTCTGGTGCACTAGCACGAGATTACCAACTTTGATATTCTCACGTGGTTGGGTCCACTTATAACGTTGCTGGAGCGTATGCAAGTATTCCAGCTGCCATCGTTTCCAGATGCGTTGGTGAAGAGGTTGAACCAACTGCCAATGTCGTAGGCGGTTGTCCGGTGCGTCGAGGAGGTCGGGTTCCGGGACCGACGCTAGAGGGGCACCAATCAAGAAGTGTCCCGGAGTGAGGGCAGAGAAGTCAGCAGGATCGCTGGAGAGTGGAGTGAGTGGCCGCGAGTTTAGCATGGCCTCTATCTGAGTGACGAGTGTCATAAATTCTGGCAGTGTCAGGATGTTGTCTCCCATGACACGACGTAAGTGGTGTTTGGTGCTTTTCACAGCGTTCTCCCATAATCCACCTTGGTGGGGAGCAGCAGGAGGGTTGAACTTGAAGTCGATACCTCGAGGAATTGAGACATGCACTATGTGCTGCGTGTCAGTGATGAATGAGTGCCATTTTTCGGCAAGTTCGGATGGCAAGGGTTCATCCCAAGACAGACCTGTAGTCCAGAGAAGTTGCATAAAGCATTTTGCTTGCATTATGCAAGGAGAGAGAAATCCACAGGGATCATATATCTTGGCTATTAAGCTCAAGACAGAGCGTTTGGTAGGGCGCTCGTCAGGCGGTATGTTAAGAGAATATGTGAAACAATCCGTGGTAGGCGACCAATGTAAACCAAGGATAGAGAACTGCGGAGATAGAGATTCTTGCAGAAACACTGGAGACTCGCAATGTCCTTCCGGCAGAGCTAGGAGTAGGCGAGTAGAGTTAGAGACCCTTTTCCGGAGTTCGAAACCTCCTTGACGCAGTAGACGGATGAGCTGCTCCTGCAGTTCTAAGGCCGCTTCCTCTGTGTCCGCACCGGAGATGATGTCATCCACGTAGGTCTGAGTCCTCAGCACGCATGCAACGGAGGGGAAGTTCCCACCGTCGTCGTCTGCAAGCTGTTGCAGAGTCTTGATCGCCAAGTAGGGAGAGGTATTCATGCCATAAGTAACAGTGTTCAATTGAAATGTTGAGAGAGGATCCTTGAGATGGTCACGCCATAAGATAAGTTGAAATTTCCGGTCATCTGGATGTACTCAGATTTGCCGATACATCTGACGGATGTCACAGCAAAAAACAATATTGTGACGCCTGAAGTGAAGTAGTATGTCACAAATATTTGTTTGGAGTTTGCGCCCGGTCAATAAGACATCGTTGAGAGAAACACCAGTACTGGTCTTGCAACTCGCATCAAAGACAGTACGGAGTTTTGTGGTGGAACTATTTTCCTTTAGCACCCCATGGTGAGGGAGGAAATAGTGTGGCTTAGTTAGATCAGGATTTTGAACTTTGACCATGTGGTCGAGAGATTGATATTCACTGATAAAATCGTGATAGAGTTGAGAAAAGTGAGGTTGAGCGTTTAATTTCCGCTCGAGAGAATGAAATCGACGCTCAGCAATAGGCTGAGACGATCCTAGGGCAGAATGATTCTCCTTAAATGGAAGTCGAACGGTGTAGCGTCCGGTTTCATCTCGAGAGTGAGAAGTGGCGAAGTGAGCATCACATTGTTCTTCTTCTTTGGTCTTCTTCGAATACACAGGAATTTCCTCTTGAAGCCAGAACCGCTGAAGTGATGAGTGTAGATCTGCGTCGCTTGCTGAGTGTAGAGAGACATTGAGGCTCGTAGAGGTGAGAGTGGATGCGAAAGGTGCGCTGGGAGCAGTACCCAATACGACAAACCCGAAATGCGTGCCAATTACATGTGGCATATGCTGCCCCAGTGAGAACTGCTCATTAGTGAGTATTTTTGGAAATATACTCCCACCTAGGATAACGTCAATTCGTCCAGGTAAATGAAATGTGGGATCAGCGAGAATGTATCTCTGAGTCTTATTGTAGACTTCTGGGGCTAGAGGTACTCTGGGTAAATCCACGGTCAATTTATCTAATATTAACATTGGCTGGTCAGGAGCAATGATGAGACCAGATAGAGTGCTAACTGTGAGATGAGTTTGACCTTTTGGTTTTGCCGTGCTTTGGCTGAGGCCAGAGATGTGAGTTTGAGACTTAGTACGGCGCACTCCCAAGAGTTGAGCGGCGCGTTCAGAAATTAAATCCGTCATACTCCCTGAATCAAGTAAAGCCCTGAATACATGGGATCTACCTTCAGGAGTTTTTAGTTGTACCAGTAAGGTGCCCAACAGTACGGTGTAACAATCTGGCATAGAGGGGGGTGAATCTTGAGAAACGAGAGTCACCTGAGAATCGTTATGGTTCTCACTAGAGCGATGACGTGTATTGGAGACGTCATGAACTGTGTTACTACGGACGGGCTGATTAGCAGCATTGCCCGAGACAGATTGAAAGTGTAACAATGAATGGTGTTTTTTGTTACACGTGAGACACGTGGCCTTAGATTGACATTCCTTGAGTTCATGAGCGCCTAAGCATGAGATGCAGCGGTTATGTCTCTTAACGAGCTGATGTCGTTCTTGAGGAGTTTTGTCGCGAAAAACCGTACATGAATAGACTTTATGTCCACTCTGATTACAGATGAAACATGGAGGAGGCATAGTCTTGGTTTGAGCGGAGTTAGAGTGAGTTGTGACCATTGAAACATCACTAGAGCGAAAGTTCACCCTTTTTGGCACAGTCACCTTGTTGCGGGCGTGAGGAGGAACATAAGTAGAAACCTTTACCTGCGGAACGTTATGAATATTGGCATCTTCAGTTTGGCTGCATTCAGTGTTCAAAAATGTTATTATTTCTTTGACTTCCGGTAACGAGTGAGCAGACGCGTCATTCGAAGAGGTTGACCGGGAAGCTTCCAGCTTTTTTCGTAAGTCGGAATCCATACGTCGGAGGATGAGGGCGGAGAGGAGCGGATTGTTTTCACCTACGTCACAATGTAAAGCTTTCAATGCCTGAGAGTGTTCTGTATATTGATTGACAAATAGTCTGAGACCCTTGATTGAGGACGAACTGATTTGAGGCAGGTCCAGTAACTGGTTCAAATGGAGAGTTTGTAACCTCCGGGAATTATGGTAGCGATCCCGTAGGAGGTCGTATGCTATTAAGTAATTAGCAGAGGTTAGATTGAGTCCTTTAATTAGGTTTAAGGGTTCGCCGCTCAAAACGCTCAATAAGTACTGAAACTTCATTACTGCACTAAGACTGGCATTACGGTGAATGGTTGTATCAAATAAATTGATAAAGGAAGTCCAAGTCAGAAGATCGCCCGAGAATTTTTGTAATTCTAATTTTGGCAGACGGACCTGAGAGACACTAGAGACCTGAGGAGTCATACTGACGTCACTCAAAGCCAAGGGTGTTTTGGGTTCTTCGACTGGAAGTAGCGTTTCGATTATACCAAGAATATGGGCGTAGACCTCGTTAATAGAGTCCTGATCTTCCGCTAAGACTTCGTCTTCAATGGCCTCATCATCTGTTAGATTTAAGGCTCATTGCAGGTTAGCCTCAAAATCAGCTTTCTTTTTCTTGACTTCATTAGAGACGGTTGATAAGCTCTTCAGTTGAGCAGGTGTAAGAAGCTCCCCTTGCGTAGCGAATTCTTCAACTTGAGTTTTTATTTTAGCGAAGCGCGCTTTAGTTAACGCTGTAAGACGAGTATAGAGAGCCGCCTTGAAATCAGAAACTTTAGGAGCCATTTTGAATTTTTCAGATACAGTAAGTAGTAAAACAAAATTAAATGTAGATATGAAATACAAGACACTATTGTGAGCAGAGCACTAAGTCGCTAAATACATTTTTCCATATTTTATTTATATTTATTTTGACTTACTTACCACAGTATTAAAATATCGGCGGAGACATCACAAATTATTTTGCAATAAGAACAATAAACAAACAAATAAATAAGAGATTCAAAGTGTGAGGTAAGCTTAATCTGCAATGTTATAACAATTGCAGTCTTGATTGGTTCCACTGAGAACTTTGCTTTGATAGCTAGATTTGTTAGTAGCAATGTGTATGAACACTAGAGAGCAAGGAAAAAGTATAAATTTTATTTTCAATGAGAGATCAGAGAACTAATTATTTTTAGTTAATTAGCTTCCAATAAGCTTATGGTAATAACACATTAGAGAGAGACATGATAAATAGCTAATTCTTGCTTATTTCAGAGAGAGTGTACAAAACTATAAGTGTACATAACTAGTTTTGTATAGTTAGTTAATTAATTATTAGTTCAGCACAAATACAATAAATATAAATTAGGTAATTTAGGTAATTAGCGAAACAAAATTGATTTACCCTAGCAGAGAAATGTGTGTTTAATAAAGCTTAACTGCTTTACCAAAAGAGACTTAAACTAGGCTAATTGACTATACACAATAAAAGACAATAGTTGACCTCACAAAAACAGAATGAAAAAAAAACAATATATTGTACAATAAAAAGCTGTATAAAACACCTTTTGTATTTAATTAGCCTTCAAATGCTAATTAGAAAAATAGAATAAAAAATAGTAATTTAATTTAAGATTAAATATATATAAGCTTATTTACATAAATGAATTAACTAGCCATTGCTAAAATCCTTATAATGAGAAGCATTGACTAATGCCTGTGACTACCACATGATATGTGAGTAGCGCACTGTCAATAAAGTAAACAAACAGGAGTTGACAACTGTCAGCGCATGCGCTATAGAGCGGATGTGCTGCAGACAGCCTGAGAGAGTGAGGGGTTGGAAAAATCAATACTGTCAACCTCGAATCGGCACGCTTCGGAGATGTTCGTGATTCTTCGTAAGCAGTGCGCCTGGTATTGGGCTAGGGGCGTGGCCTTCACAAACTACAAAGAAAGGCAAATTGCAAATGGCGAAAACTGATGTGAATCGTGCTTTCTATTATCCACAAATTAGAGTTTCTGTATTTCCAAAGAACTGTATCCCAGAAATCCGGTTCGAAATGACCAAAACATGAGCGGTAAATGAGAGATGAGAAAATTAAATATTTATCTAAATTGATTCGAAGGACCAGGGAATTTTTATATTAAAAAACGCCCAAAAAGTTAATGTCTATAGAGAGAGTTTGTGGATAATTTATTGTTACAAAATGGGACAAAATATCGAGCAATATGTTGATAATTACAAAATAAATAAAGTTACACACATGAAATGATGGAACAGTACCTTGTCCAGTATCCCAATTAGATGAGGGAAGGTCCGAAGACAACCGTTGGTGAGGTGGTAGCGAGGTCCATCAATGTCCTGGTGCAAAGTAGGAAAACGCAACGAACGACAGTTCTCACTTCATTTTATCTTGAGTCTTCATGACACGAATCACGGTAGAACGCTTTTCGCAAAGTTCATCTGCCACGGAAGCGCGCACAAAGGAAGTTCTAGAAGATCTTGAAGCACAGATTACAATGGGAATTTACACAAGAATTTACAAGAGATATTAAAAGACGTTTAAGAGTGGTTAATAGAGGTTTAGGGAAAAATATAGAGACAGCACGAGGCAGAGGGCCTCCAAAAGTGTATATGAGAGAAGTGCGTTGTGAGCCAGGGACGTTACAAGACAGAGTGGCGTGGCGTAAACCCCGCGTGGTGCAAAACGTTTTTAGAACAGTGCATTCCAACCAATCAGATTTCAAGATGACTGACTACGTCATATCGCCTGATTTATATCGCTTTTAGTTATCGCGTTATCCCCCTCTCTCTCTCTCTCTCTGTTGAGATATTTCAAATTAAAAAATAAGACAACTTAAAATGCGCTCTTGGCTTAAAAACTATTTCTTAATGCTAAAGTGCTAACACATTAAATGGTACTAGAAAACCTTAAAATATAAAATATAAGTACTGAACAAATAGTCTAAGCCTTGTCAAAAACCATCAAATTGAACAGATCAACACTTTTACCCTCAAACAGATCTCAACTGAAGATATTACCAAAGCTATAAAAAGACTTAAAAATTCAGACAGTGCAGATATTTTTAGTCTGTCCAACAACATCTTTAAAAGTATTTACCAGGGCTTTCAATTTCCCTTAATGGTTTGTATAAATAAATGTCTTTTAGAAGGTACTTTTCCTGAAGAGCTAAAACTATCTCGAATATGTCCCATATACAAAAAAGGTCCCAGAGACCTACCAGAAAGCTATCGACCGATTTCAGTAGTAAAGGTTTTATCTAAAATAATTGAAATAATTGTACATGATCAACTACTGGAATACCTAGAAGAAAATCACTACCTAAATCTCTCTCAGTTCGGTTTTAGAAGGGGTAAAAGCACTATCAATGCTGTTGACGCACTTATTAAGGACGTTATAAATGCTTTCGAAAATAAGACCTTTGCTCAGGCCACTTTGTGTGATTTGAGCAAGGCCTTTGATTGTGTAGATCATGGGGAACTCATATCTAAGCTCCATTACTATGGTATTACTGGGAAATCAGCAACATTTTTTAAATGCTACTTAACAAACCGTACACAAAGAGTTTGTGTCAGTGGAGAGTGGTCCAGTGAAATGGTGGTTCCAACTGGTGTACCACAGGGCTCGGTCCTGGGACCTCTTTTATTTTTATTACAAATCAATGATCTTCCGAGTGCTGTCAAAGCTAAATCAATAATGTATGCAGATGACACAACTTTCCTTAATACTCACACTAACTTTGATAATTTGCAAGACCTTGTCAAAAAAAACAATAGAAGATGCATCAGTATGGTTCAGGTCAAACGGGTTTCTGTTAAATGAAGGTAAAACTCAGAATATACTATTTAGCTTAAAACAAACTCCGTTATTCGATGAAACAACAAATTTTGCTACCAGTGTCAAATTTCTCGGGATCTTCATTGACGATAGCCTAACTTGGAATTCACACATTGATTATGTCTCAAAGAGACTATCTAGAGTAATTTTTTTGCTAAGGCGAGTTATGTCCTGTGTGCCTAATGATTATGTTTTATCTTCATATTATGCATTTTTTCAATCAATTATAAGATATGGATTAATAATCTGGGGCAACAGTAGCAAAATAGGTGAAATCCTAATTCTACAAAAGAAGGCTATCCAAGTAATAACAAAAGCACAACCACTGGATCATTGCAAACCGCTTTTTGTCAGGCTTAAACTGTTAACGGTTATAAATTTATACATATTAGACCTGGTCTCCTATACACTAAAAAACACACAAAACCTAACCTTAAGAAGTGACCTGCACAGTTATAACTCTAGAAACAAAAATAGTATCAATATAGCCCATTGTAGGCTAAGCAAAACACAGCAGAGTCATATTATCATATCTCAAAAGCTAGTGAATAAGGTAAAACATCTAGTGGATAGATACCCAGAAAAGGTCTTTTTTACAAAATTCTATGAGTGGCTATCCAAAAATCCTTTCTATAATTTATCAGAATTCCTTATCTTAAATGACATAACTTTTTAATGACTGCAGCCCTTTGCATGGAGAATGGTCATATAGTAACTGTAAGATATTGTACTACCTACAGTGTTTAATTTTTATAACTAATGTAAATGTATAAAATAATACTAGTATTATGGATTCTTTGACTATGTCTAATAATGACTGTATTTTGACTTTGTCAATGCTTTAGTGTAATAAGACAAATAAAACGATTTGATTTGATTTAAACTTCAAAACTGTTAAGTCACAAATATGAACTAAATTCTCTAGGGAATATAGCCAATACATTAGTTTAAAATATTCCTCATATACAGTAGCCTAGTTTTCAAATGTACCTACTTCTCTACATGCTAAATTTAACTTCTTAATTTAAAAATGGGAGTTTTATTACCAATTGTTAGGTAATAAGATAATTGTACTTAGTTCATATATTCTATAGTTATAAGAATTGAATTTTTGGTATTTCACATTCTCACCGAAACCAAGAGAGAGAGAGGGTTATCTGCCCTCAGAATAACCATCACGCCACCTCAAACTCTCATTGGTGGTCTAGAATTACACTCGCCTGAGGCGATGCGAGGCAGCGTCTTCGCCCCAGACAGCACGACACTCTCGGCGTGTAAGCAACTCTCTCGCTTAGTCTCAATGTGTAAGAACGCAAGAAGCTCTCGATGTACAAACACCTCTCTCGCGTGGTCTCTTTCTCCAACTCACCAATTAGTTTGTGTGCTTTAAATTCTAACTCTCTCTAACTTTGTTACTTTTCTCTAACTTTGTGCTACTCATCCAGACCTTCAAGAACTTCGTTTGTGCGGTACGTGATCGGTCTACTGGACTCTCGAAGCGTTCGTACTTCCGCGACTACTCTTCTGTGCTCTAGGACTGTGATCAAGGAAGGTGGACTGGATTACCACAAGGGTCTCCAATTACTCCTGCTGGATTAGTGTTCAACCAAGCTCAGTGGTGAGTTAATTCTCTCTAATCAATTTATTAATCTCTCTCATTAGTTGATTCTCACGTCTGCTCCGGAAGAGCAGTGGTCCTCCGTGCTTATTAGCATTCTCTACTCGCACTCACTCTTTGAACATTTTTGGTCCTACGGGCCGCATCACTTACTGAACACCAATACTAATTTCACATAAGCTAGAAATAATTTAGGATTCCTTTTCTATTGTCTTTTTTATTCTTATTTCTTATCTGCTGGAGTTAAGCAGCAGTAGCTGATTATCTTATCATCTTAAATAGAAGTTCTAATTATGTTGATATTATTATTTGGTTTAAATCATTCCTATGTTGTTTAAGTCATCTAGTAATAAATGAGTAGTTCTATTCCATTATTTAAATATCATAGATTTTTTTAAAATGTAGAAGTGATTAACTACTAATCTGTATTTAATTTCATTTATAGTGTCAGGTGTAAGAATCACTATCTACTTTATATATTTACTTATTTTTCTATTGATTTAAAAATGTTGAATTAGAATTTTTAAGCTCAAGTTATTTCTATGTTGATTAATTTATCTTTAGTAAAAATTTTATAGTTTGATTTCATTATTTATTTATCATAGAGCTTTGTAATGCTGACAAAATTACAACTAAACTACTCCTGGCTATACAATACTTAAATCCAATGTTAAACGTAAGAATTAATATTTATTTATTTTTTTGTTTGTTAAATATATATAGATACATATTTTTTACTTTAGTTAAAAACATGTTGAATAAGAATTCTGGAAATTTAAGTCATTTCCATGTAGGTTAAGTTATATTTGTATAGTGAGAACTGAATAGTTCTTTCATTATTTAGCTATCATAAATCTTTTTTTAAATTCTACAATGATTTACTACTAAATTGCTGCTGGTTATTCTTGGTTTCTAATGTCAAATGTAAAATCAACATTAATTTATTTACTACTGATCTATTAATTATTTATTTTTTGTATTTATTCAAGTGTATTCAATCAGAATTCTGGGAGTGGGATTATATGTATGTATGTATGTGTATATATATATATATATATATATATATATATATATATATATATTGCATTTATAAATTGATATCTATTTTATATTGAGTACAGTCATTGGTCTACCACAGTTTTCTTTAAACTCTGATTGTCAAAATGTTTCAAAATGAGGAAACAGATTTACCTTTAATTGTTTTTTTGTGTTCAGACATTAATATAGCTCATACTTACTTTTCTAATTTACAATTTAGTTCTTTTAAAGTCATTCACCAAAATATTCGGAGCACCAGAAAAAATTTTGATCAATTTTTAGTCTTTTTTAGAAAGTATTCAAATTAAATTTAACTACATTATACTATCTGAAGTTTGGCTTGACGAAAACAGTGATCCGGTTAGTTTAGAAGGGTTCAATGTGTACAGGTCCTATAACAATCTCAATAACGCGGATGGAATGGTGGTTTACATAGACAGTTCACTATCGCCGACTTGTACACAGGTGTGTATCAGAGGAGTTGCAACTTGCTTATCAGTGACCATTGCCTGGGCTGGCCAGCCCTGTCGCCTGCTTGCCGTATATCGCAGTCCTAATTCCGACCTATCTTTATTTAACGATACATTTGAAAACTTTTGCAATAGTAATGATGGCTATAATGGCATCAGTATATTTGCTGGAGATTTAAATTGCAATATTTAAAATATTGTTCAAAATTCCGATCACGACTGATATCTCGACATACTTCAGAATGCTGGTTGTATTCAATGTATTAATAAAGTCACGCGACCTGCCAGTAATACATGTATTGATCATTTTTTTGTGAAATTGTCTAAAAATATACCAGTTAATGTTAATGAGTCAGTCGTCTTGGACTCTTCAATAACGGACCATCAGACAATTTTCTTACAAATGTCTAACTATAATACAGTTATGAGTAGTTAATTAGAAAAAACTATCTATAACTACAGTAAGAAACTGGCAAAATATTCACCAAAATATTTCACATCATGACTGGAACAAGGTAATTGAATGTAATGATGTTAATTTGGCTACAAACGAGTTTGTAAATACTTTGAAATTCGTACTTAGATCCAACTCTAAAAGTTATAAAAAGAGCAGCGAACACTAAAATAAAGCCCTGGATAATGGCTGGTATTGTTAGGTCCATTAGACACAGCGGGAAACTAAGTAGGAAACTCAGAAATCAACCTTTTAATACATTCCAACGTAAAAAAATATAATGCATATCACAATATTTTACATTCTTTAATAAAGAAAGCTAAATTTAGCTATTTTAGGAATAAAATTAATCTCGCATCAGGAAAATCGAGAAAGTTTTAGCAGGTAGTTAAAGAGGCGGCTGGTCGGCCTGTGAAAAGGGAGGGGTTCCCTGTGGAGGCTTATTGCGAGCACGGTGACACTGCCTCCCCAGTTAAGATTAAAGAAATCTGCAATATGTTTAACAATAATGTTTTCTCTGTGGGAGCACAGCTGGCTGGTGCACTCACCCAAAATGGGCCTGTAGGCGATGAAGATGTCACTCATGCCGTGGACTCACTTTTTGTAATGAGAACTGTTACTCGACAAGAACTATTCGAGACTATAATAAATTTAAAAGGTCCCTCGGCACCTGGTTGGGATGATATTCCAACTAATATTATTAAAGACGATATTGAAGTACTGATTGAACCTTTATTGTACATTGTCAATTTAAGTATTAGATCTGGTGATTTCCCAAACGCATTAAAAATTGCCAAAGTTGTTCCTATTTTCAAATCAGGATCAAAATCTGTAATGAGCAATTTCAGATGGATATCTCATCTAACAACTGTTTCTAAAGTAATTGAGAAATGTGTTAATCATCAACTAACAAATTATCTAAATCAGAATGAAATAATATCAAATGTGTAGTATGGGTTCAGTAGGCACAAAAATACCCTCAGATGCACTGTTTGATATTTCTAAATTAATTATTTCAAATTTTGGAAAAGAAAGCTCATAGAAAATATTAATAACATTTTTAGATCTTGCTAAGGCGTTTGATTCTTTGGTCAGAGAAAAATTACTTAAACATTAAAATACATTGGGATACAAAATAACAGGAGGGATTCAATAAGGAAGGAACAAAGAGTTCACATTGAATGCATATATATATATATATATATATATATATATATATATATATATATATATATATAGTGACCCATCTCCAGTTGAATTTGGTGTAATCCAGGGTAGCACTCTGGGACCAACACGTTTCCTCATTTATATAAATAATCTTTCAAAAGTAAATATCAAAAGTTCGTTATTTTTGTTTGCTGATGACACTGCTGTTGTTAGGTACCACGTAGGTACTATAACGGTAGGTGGTACGTGGGAGGAGGTGTATTGCCAGGCTTTGGAGGATTTGACAAAAATTAAAAGGTGGTTAGACAAAAATTACTGTCAATGTAAAAAAAACGAAATGACTCCCAATTTATTTACGAAATGATCTAGGCCCAGGTTTGAGAACGCTACAATTTCATTCTTGTGGTGATCCGAGGTCTGCTGCCTGCAGTTGTGGCATTATTGAGCGTGTGGACCACCATAAGGTGTTGTTATAGACCACAGGCTCAGCTGGGTTCCACACGTTCAGTATATCAAGCAACGAATTTGGAAATCAACATATACTTTTACCCTATTAAGTGAGGTTCTGACTTCGGACCAACGCCGAAATGTCTATGCCTCGTTGGCAGTCCTGGAGCCCCTGGCTGTAGCGCAGAGGAGAATAATTAAAATCATTCTAAAAAAAATCATCGTTATCCTACCAGATTATTAAATACTGAATTTCCTGTTTTAAACATTAGGAAGCTCTTTGTAAAAAATCTTCTTGTGTACGTTAGAAATAATAAGAATAATATTTTTTTGGATTTGGAACATAACTATGCAACAAGAAATAGAATTGGCTTTGGTTATCAAATTCCACGACTGATTAATAGTTTGGTTCACTCTAATCCTTTTTTTCTTGCGCATTATCTATATAAAAATTTACCAGAGCAAATTGGAAGGTGCAAGTGCTGCCGTGTATAAGCGTGCGATCAGTGAGTGGCTATTTCAACTCAGCCTGGATAATGTAGAGAACTTGCTTTAATCCCAATTTACATGACTTTCCAATTTTATTGCTAAGCACAGACCGGATTGCCTAACTGATTTTCAAAATTACCAATCTTTTCGCATATAATTCATTAGCATACTTACTTACTTATTTGGCCACTCAAAACGGTTTTTGGCCTCGCCAACAATTTGCCTCCACTCCTCCTGTCTTGCATCATCTCTTCTTCCACTCCCATTTTCCGCATATCCCTTTGCACCTGATCTTTCCATCTCAGCCTTGGTCGACCCAAAGGTCTTCTTCCTGCTGGTCTTCCTTCCATTACTCTTCTCAATACAGATTCCTCCTCCCTTCTGTTTACATGGCCTGCCCATCTGAGTCGTCTTGATTTTCCTTCTGCTACTATGTCTGCTTCCTTAAACAATTCTCTAAGTTCCTGATTTTTCCTTATTCTCCATTGTTCTTCTTCTTTCACTGGCCCATATATTGCTCTTAATACTTTATTTTCAAAGGTTGCTAATCGCCTTTCTGTTTTCTTGCTCATTGTCCATACCTCAGAGCCATATAGGACTACTGGCCTTATAATTGTCTTGTACATTTGTTCTTTGGTTCTTCTTGATAAGGTTTTGCTTTTCAACAGTTTTCCTAAGGCCCAATAGCACCTATTTCCGTTCAGTAACCTTGTTTCAATTTCTGTTTCTTCTTTATTTTGTTGATCAATAGTGACACCAAGGTATTTGAATTTTTCACAACTATTGAATTTATATGGATTCACTTCTAAAACCTGCTCTCTTTCTAATGCATTCCGTTCTATTTTAAGATATTTGGTTTTTTCCTCATTGATTTCTAAGCCTACTATTTTGCTTGAGTAATGAGCTCCTCAGCCAGACGTTTGAGACCCTCCTCGTTTTCGGCTAATAAGGCTACATCATCTGCAAAAGCCAATAATTTGATCTTTGCGTCTAGTCATTAGCATAGTCATTAGTCTCTTGATTCATTAGCATAGTCATCTAAAAGTTTGCAGTCCTTTTAGGTTTTTTCAATCAATTAATTTATTTTTTTAATGTTAGAATTTTTCAGCTCTTAATTAGCCTGGATATTTTGGTTATGACAGTTGGTCTATAGTTTAACATCTTTTCATAATTGTAAAAGTTACTTTTTTAGAATTAAATAATTCAAAATAATTAACATATATTTTTTCCTTGTAAATATCTCTAGAATACCATTGTTAGTAATTAATACTACACAAGCCTTGGAGGAGCTCTCTCTTGCACACAGACCAGTAGTCTAAGAGACACTCTTGTAATTTTGTATTTTTTTGTGTAATTGAACTGGAATAAATAAAACATTTTTTTTTTTTTAATTCATTACATTCCTGTACTGATAAGTGTTATATTTAGCAATTTTAAAGGCAGTATTTAGAAAACCAAAATAAGAGTATTTACAACTACCTTATCTGTCAAAAGTATCTACATTGTTTATAGCAATTGTATTATTTTGTGAACAAAGGTAAATATTTCTATAGTAAAAATGTTTTTTTAATATACATACACGCTGTAATAATTTAGTTACAAGATTCATAATTCCATTGACGGACGGACGCTCTTCTAGCTTTGATACTAGGGATAACTAACTCGTATAGCGCATGGGAGTGGTTGCCCTTTCGTCTGAGTAAGTGCTAACACTGCTTATCCCCTAAAAAAAGTACCTTTCAAAATTGTTAACCCTAAATACTTAGCCGTTCAAAATTTAAAATTATTTTAAATTTAAACTGCCGCCATTTTGAAACGGCTTAATCAAGTTCGACCATTGGCATACTACATCGAGGTACTAACTCTAAGCACATGTGTGTTAAATTTAATTAAAATCAGTTCAGGTATTTATAAGTCATTATAACAAATTTATGGCAGTCCAGCATTGTCTTAAGGCCACCATTTTGATGACGTCACTAAAGATGACCGAGACCCTTTAAACTTCGGGTCTGGGGGCCGTTTTACGTTCAAGGTCTTGTATATTAACACCATCCCAAATGACATGTTCTCCGCCAAAACTGAAATATTTTACTGCTACCCATCCCCACTATAAAAAATCAAAGTGTTTTGTACCTTGAAATATTTGTAAATATTTTTTATACACGAAAAAAAATTTTATCTCTGAAAAAATAATTGTAAAATTTCGAACATATTATACAATTTATATACAAATGTAGAAGTTGATTACTTTGAACTGTATATATCCTGTAAGTATATATCTTTGGCAACAAAAATCATGTTTCAAATTAAAAAAAAACATCAAAACATGTTTTTTAGAAATTTATAAGCGGAAAATGTATTTTGAAAAAATTTTGCGAAAAAGTACTAAGTTCAAACGCATGTAAAAAATTTTTAAACATTTTTGAGATTTTTATTTTTCCGAGCACATTCTTCTAAGACAGGAGATATATGATTTGTTTGGGTTTATGTATATTCACTAGGAGTGTGCGAGTACTCGAAACTTCAAGTATTTTACTACTCGAACTCGGCTCGAAGCTTCCGAAACTACTCGAAGTTCGATCAAGTAGTTGTATTTCACGAAATATCAGATTTACATCTTAATTTAGTTTTAGGAGTAAACAGTTTTATAAGTTATGAATAAAACATGTGTGCTTCCTTGTGTTTTATTTTACCCTTAATCATACGTTATCAGTTTGGTACGCGTAATTATGAACTAAACAATACGCCTAAGAATAGGTAGTACACGATGACAGTCAAATGAACTAGTCGACGTAGTGAACGAGTTCGTTCATTATGATTAGAACTAGTTCAATTCAAAGTTAACAACAGAGCTGGGAAGGTAGCGGCTACTGTAAATAGTTACCATAGTAGCGACCACACATGTTGGTTGTCGAGTCTACTAGTCACTTGTAACCTAACGTAAAATAGCGTGAGTAAAACAGAAGTGCTGGTTAGTGTCTTTATGACCCAAGAAAGGGAACGAGAGATCCGGTTCAAGATGCTCAAAAAGACCTGTTACCAATGCAAATATAATGGTCTGTACGCTGTGGAAATTATGCATATTTTCGTTCATATCAATAATACCGTTCAATGAAAAGGGTCCCGAGAACGGGTCACTTTACATCCTAAGAATCGAACTTCCCATCTTTTCTAGGCGAAAGTTCATCTCCGTTGTAGTATACGTACGTGTAAGGAACCGTTCAGCTCCTTTTCGGAACTGAAATTATCGTATAATAGGGAATCGTCCAATGATTTGACGTAAGAAAATATCGTACCATATCATATAAAAATTTGGTAATGGTGTTCTAGCAGCGTGTGACACAACAATATTGATTTATTTTCCAGCAAATAAAAAATAGTTCTATATATCCGTGGCGAACGTCTATTAATTATTATTCCGAAAACACCTTAGATCACCAAAACTGTGTGTAGTATTTGCGCATACAATATTTTTTCCTGTCAAATTGTTTAACGGTTTTCTGACTAAGTTAGACAATAACATAGTTGGAGTGTAAAAGGTGGTAAAGTACGATAATATTTTTTCGTAAACTCACTGAACGGTTGCCTGTTCACATTGACGTCGATGTCGAAGTAAACTGTAAAACATATTAGAAGACCTTTTCTAAACAAAATACGACGAATTTAGAGATTCGGAAAATAATTTTTACTGACCCGAAGCCTTATCAAACGTCTCATTTTTTTATTCATAAGTTTATAATTTAGCTGCCCAAAATCTTCACTGTATCACTAGTTGACACTTAGCTGATATTTCAGACTGCATCTCGTCGCTAATTTCGGCTAGACCATATTAGCCGACCACGTCTATGGTTTTCATGAATTTCTCGTTATGACATAATTATTTATCTGTTGTTCAGTGTAGCCTCATGTATCGAAGTAGTTTCAAGTTGCACATATTTCATTACTGATCATAATTTAAAAAAATAATTCATCCTAAGCGACTTTAAAATGTAGTTTTAGTAAACCTGCTTAGTTATTATAAATCAATTTAACTACAGTCTTTCTCATCCAGAGTTTCAAATTTGATTATATAATTCAGAGCTTATTTCCGGTTAGTTGTAATCTTTTAATTACTGAATTAAATGCCCACAGAATACAGATCCACTCGTCTTGGCGTGTACACAATCAATTTTTTGTTGATCAGGAGGCAATTCTGAAAGCAAATGACTGCATTTGGCGATGACGCCTGAATTTTAGCATCAGTTTAGTTGGATTCAGTTTTTGCCAAAAGTTACGTTTTTGCGGTATACTTTGAACTGAACCATATCTGGATAAACATATCGGACGGCTGTGAAACAGTATAATTGGCTTGCATAGAAAATCTAATCTGTGATATGAGTTAACAGATTAAATCTTTATAATTCACGTTGTTTCATTTAATAATATACTATCTTACTTAATATTAGTTATGAAAAAAGGAAAAAGGTTAAACAAAACAATGCCACATAAAATGTAGGAAGGCAGGAAGTAAAGTTTTATTTATCAAATGTTACAGTTATAAACAACAAATCAAAATTATTGTGTTCAGTTTATATGTATATATTTACGAATCTGGCAAAACTTAACATAGGCTTAGGATGGTGTCTGCCTTTTACAGTTGTCTTGGGTGAACAGGAAATTCTTCTGTAACTACTCGCTTGAAAATGCTCGATACTAAAAAAAAATTCCAACTACTCGACTCGAACTCAAAAATCACTACTCGCACACCCCTAATATTCACTCAGTTATATTAATAATTATTCTAACGCCCTAAAAGGGCGCTGACCTCAATTTGAAAAATCTATTTGTGGTTCGGGAAAACTTTTGTTATAATATTTCCCTTTGAGATGCAGTGTTGCAAGTTACAGTTTTACAAAGCACATAACATTCCCTTTTGATCTGCAGTCGAATAGTCCGCATCCAGCAAGAACTCTAAGAGGCAGTCTCTGTCAAATTACTCCAATTTCAGCGCTTGCCCCTGACCTGCCGGCGGGAGATTTGAATTGGCACTTGTGTACTGTGTTCTTATTTCACTTGGCATTTGTTTATTATTGGAAATATGAACATAAAACCTTCTGAAATGTAAAGATAATTAAATTCTACATTGAACATTACTAATTTATTTCCACTACATTGTTAACAAACCAACAAAACAAATTCCAACAAATTCGAGGGCGTTGAGGGGCGCTGTTCCCAGATGAGTATACAGATTTCTAGTGTCCTAAAAGGACACTGATCCCAGATGTCAGGTTAATCTACAGACACTCAAATAGTTTAAACGGATGCAGGTTTAAATTCAAACATTTTAGTTATTATAACGGTTGAATTTATTTTTGAAAGACTATTTTTTAACATCAGAGTTTAAACTATCCAATTTTTAAAAGTCTTGAAATTTCTTTTATCAACGTAGGTTTACAATTAAATATATTTTGCATAGTAAAATCGTACTTGGTACACTAAACTGTATTGACAACGGGAATAAACTTGCTAATTATAAAAACACATACAGCAGAACTAAGGGCTTAAATGGAAGTAAAAGTAACAAAAATCATTAATTCTGTTTCACCAAATGTTCAGGGACTAAGTAATAAAGTAGGCATAATAGAACAACTCACTGTTGAAAATGAATTGCATGTTATAGCTTTATGTGAGCATTGGTTAACAGATCATAGTTTAAAATTTTTTTTAATTGAGGGATATGAACTTAGATCAATTTATTGTAGGATTAGTAAATTAAGAGAGAGACAATATTTATTAATAAAATGGGTATAAAGTATTTTGAAATATGTGACACTCAGTCCTCAGTGTTTGTTCCAGTTTTGAATGTTCTGCTGTTGAACTATGTATATCTAACGCCAAGAAAGAAAATATAATTATCGTTTCTTGCTATAGAACACCAAATTCTGCTAGTGATATATTTTTTAGTAAAGAGAATGTTATTGTGAAAACAAATCATGTTTCAAATCATAAAAGCAATAAAAATATATTTTATAAAGTTATAAGCGGAATATGTATTTTGAAGAAATTTTTTGAAAAAAAAATACTAAGTTCAAACGCACATATAAAATATAAAAAAAAGTTTTTGATTTTTTTCTCTACATACATTATTATAGTAAATCTTCTTGAGAATACATAGATATATAATTTGTTAGGGTTTATTTGTAAATAAATTTAGTAGGTCTAATTGCAAAAATATAAGCAAGCAAAAATTTGTATACACAAATTTTCTTCATTTTTCCTTATTTTGTTAATGACCAATAATACTAGAGTGCGTTCATATACAATCGGCGGCTCAAGGTCAGGACACGTTTTCCCCTCTACCATCGCCAAGAGTCCTTTAGTCAAGAGGAGTCCTAACGAACTGAAACTGACTCATAAAACACAGTGATACGTCTGTTAACATGTATTAAGGAAATTCTAACTATTTTATCAACGAATAAACTTTATATTATTTGAATGAATGTCAGTTATAAAAAGATTTGTAAAAATAGATTGCAAAACTGTTTCGTTACATGCATACTTATAGCCTTGATTATATTATTACTCACAAATAAATATATTGCATATTAAAAATACTTATGCCAGTAATTTGATCAGTTAGTAATGTCTGCTACTAACTGCAGCTTATTTGAACTGCATTACATTTACATGGGACCGTAGTAGGGTGCGTTCATATTCAATCAGCGGCTCAAGGTCAGGACACGTTATCCCCTCTACCACCGCCAGGCACTCCCCTGCCACGCCATTCCTCACTACCCGAGCGTAACAGTTCTAATAAGTTGTAACAGTTCTAATAAGTAGAGCCATCACAGAATTAACATAAAAATCTTAATTATTATATAAATATACATAACACAGTCAAATTTCATAGGAATCGGCCCAGAAATAAGTGAGTTGCAAATATGTCAGTACTATACCAATTTGAGCTATGTCAGAGCTACTAAATTTGATTGCACAAAATAATAAAATATAAGCCTAGACTTATTATACCTATTTTCACATACTAAAACCATAAACAATAATTAACTTCTTAAACTTAATCCCTTAATTTGGTCTCACTATGTTTTAAAACTTGTTGGTGAGGCCCAATGATAAAAAAAGTAAATCTACACCTTTTAACTTTCATCATACATAAGTAATAAACATTATTATAATGTTTAAAAAAAAATTTTTTTTTTTAGATTGAAAAATAAAACATTTCATATTATTAAGTTGAAATACCATATTATAGAGATATTCGTATTACAATTTTATTAAGAATTTTCGTAAGAAGGGAAGTAGCTCGTTGAGTATCTAAAAAGATTTCTTGAATTGTTGCATTAGGCCTTGTAGCAACAAGATCAAGATCCTTCAGCTGATTGTAAACTGTAAACACTATGTTTTTTGTTTGACTTCGATAATCTCGTTTGGTTGTTGCTATAACTGTAATACAACACATCTCTAAACTCTAATAAATGTACACAAGACACAAACAGTAAAACAAATCTGATCTCTCGTGAAGTTGTGGAGCAAAGAACGTGTACATAAACAGACTACTAACCTCACCGTGGGAATATACTGAAGGCAGAAACGCCCGGCGGAAGTCACTTGGAATGACATAAACAATTTATGTCTTTCAAAAATTATACTTTTTATTCTTTCAAGGATATACTCTGACAACGAGTATGTGTAAGTAACATACATTTACCAGTGTAACCGATGGAAATAGGAGATGCCCTATAGATCGGTTTTTGAACAGCCTGTTTCTGGCAAGATAGCTGCGTCCAGTATTTGTCAAAGAAGATCAATTTTAGAGCACAAAGCTTCCTATGGCAGGGCATTTCAACTGCACACTTGTGTTCTGTGTTCGTTACTTACTTGCCATTTGTTTATTATTGCAGATACTGGCATAAACATTTATGATATAAAGCTGGATTAAGGCCCATTGTGGCCCCAAAGCCAGAAAGGTCATGAGGCCCTCCCACTATACCCCTCAACCCATAGATGACTAGACCCACCTAACAACCCCCACAAAAAAAAATACATAAAACTTCACCATCACCCCACCAATTCATATTTTAAGGGTACCCAACCAAACACCACAGCAGAAAAGTGTTTTCTCTTTTTAATTTCATTCAGCTTGTAAAGCACATTTTATCAGAAGAATGGCGAGCTGACTTTGATAAGCTGACTATCTATTAAGCTATATTAGAAGCTTTCGGGTGAAGCACTTCTATTTGATTTCGAGATTTACCAGAAGAGAGTTTCATTAAAAGTGACCACACTTTTCTACTGCTGTGGGTAAAGTTTATATCTTGAACAGTTTTGACCCATTTTTCTCTGCTGGCACTGTCTACAGAACGCAGCAGCAGATTAGCTGCGCTGGAGTTTTTGGTAGCAATAACCTCTTTGTAAAGGTCGTCTGATTCCTTACTCCATCCTGGTATATACTCCTTTTTGTATCATCTCGCTATGAAAGCTTTAGTAATGAACATTACGAAACTTGTGAAACGATCATAATTTCTTATTGTAGGAGGAATGAACCTGGTGGTAAAGGGCTCCCAGTGTGCTTTATTCAAATTCCATCTAGGCATTGGAAAAGATCGAATTATGGGAATTTGGATTCACAAGGAAACCATTACTAGCCTATGTTGTGGATTAATGTTATGGAAAGCCCAGACTCTGAGATAATTTGTTCTATTTCAAAGAGAGAATTTGAGAAGTTGCTCTATTGTGCCTATACCTATAGTGGACTTGGATTTCTGCCACTAGTGTAAATGCTAAACAATGGTGCTTGATGAATCACTTATTCCTGTGTGTTATAGTGAATTTAACACTTTTCTAAATATTAAAAACATTTTTTGTCCTTTTAATACATTAAAAAATGTCTACTAACTCCTCGTGGACTGTTCAAGTAGACAAATAGCAGGAACGACATTGAATGCATCTTAAAATAGGTGTTTGTGTACAGTAATCACATGTGAAGTTTTGTAGCTTCATCTGATATGGTTAGAATAAAATTAAGCCATTCTTGAACTTGCATGCAAGATCAGTGCAGTATTGAAACTTTCAAACACTGCCATTTTGTTTTGGATTAACCTTTTAAGATCTAATTTGCAGTAAGATATTCTATTAATGAACACCTTTAAAATGGTATGCACATCAACCTATGCTTACATTTAAGATGTTCCTCTGACTCTTACAAGCCATCCACCTGAGGTGGTGAAGAGTTACTGATTGCATCAAAAAGTTCAATCGTATGCCCTATGTCACTGTACAAAGTTTTATATTTGTACGTTTACAAGTACAGAAGATATTAGAATGTTTCAAGACTTTTCAGCACCCCATATACAATACCTATACAAGATAAATTTTATGACATCTTTATTGTATAGGTACATGAGGACATGAGACAGTTTATTGCATTTTGTTCTCACATACAGATTATTGTGGTGTCAATATGACCCTACAAATTGGATTAATTTGTTATTATAAAAGTAATTTATTCCATAAATCAATAGGCATCATCATAAATATGATTATTTAGTTCATTTTCACTGCCTTATTTCTGTTTTTAATCATCATGCAGCTGTGATTTTTTTATAGTTTTGTTGAATTTACATTGTTCTTATAATTGTGTTATATATAATTTTACTACCTTTGATTATTACAAAGCGTAATGCTGTATCTAAATCATCAAATAAGAAAATTAACAAAGTTTACTTTAATTTTAATAACCTAATACATATAATAGTTTTATTGAATCTGGATTGATAATGATCTAAATAAATAGTAAACAACACTCACAGAAGAAATTTTACTCACAAGATGTTTGACGGCTGACAGTAGTTGGATAAAAATTGCTTTGGCCTCTGATTCTTCCATTTTCCCTTCTGTTGTCAACTTATTAAATAACTCCCCGCCATTCGCAAACTCCATAACAAGGTGAAGTTTACTGTAAGTCTCCACAACTTCGTACAATCTGCAATGTAATATTATGAAGCGTCTAGGCTAACCAATTAAAGAGGCATGATAAAAATAAGATTTTATTTATGATAACAATTCAGATCATAAAAAATTTTAATTTAACACACATTTTTAAGATTAATTCTACTACCTAGTTACAGAACAGACCAAATTATCTGTTAATGTAAATGAAATTAAATGAAAAATGCCTTTATTTATGTGGCAAAGTTAGGAGTATTTAGTCTTCTCTACCACTTAACCACAAAAAAAGTTGTACATTAAGATTTATGATACAAAAGCCAAACATGAATAAAAAAATACAAAAATAAAACAACTTAAAAAGATTAATTTTTCATAATACAGCATGAACGATGAATAAATTTTACACTATTTAAGTTCATTCACAACTATCACTCATACATGGTCGGCTCCAATACACGCCCACCCATTACAGCCAATCCCCCGGCAACAACTGCCTGACCTCCGCCCCAAAGCGGGCATGGTTTTTTATAACTATCAAATTATCAGAGAGAGCATTCCAAACTACATGAAGTGACTAAAAAGGATTGATTGAAAATTGTAGTTCTATGTTGTGGAATCGATAGAAGTATAGCTCCTCTTTGTGTATAACGAGAACTAATCTGGGACAAGAAAGAATATCTTTCGGAGAGATAACATGATAAGTTTGATCTGATGATAATATACAACAAAGTAAGGGTATGGTATTCATGGATATTTCTCAGTTTCAAAACACCTAGCCGCTCAAAATAAGGAGTAACATGATCATATCGTCGTAGGTTGAAAATGAAACGGATACACTAATTCTGTGCACGTTGCAATCTCTCCGAGAGCTCAACTGTCATATAGTTAATGACTATGTCACAGTACTTGAAGTGAGGTAACACTAGAGCATGACTTTAACATTGTACGGAAGGAATAAAGCAAAATGCTTTAAACTATGGATGCCAGCAAAGACTCTATTGCAAGTTGAAGTAACAGTTTGATTCCATGTCAGTGTATTGTTGTTTTTTACCTTGTCACAGTATTCCAGTTCGTAGTTGTTCAGTTTTACTTTAGGAAAATATTGAGAATCAATTTGAGAAAGAAGCTGTCGAGTCCCTAACACCAAGGTTTGAGTCTCAGTCTCGTTCAGTTTTAGTCCATGTTTCTGTGACCATATAGTGATTGATTCAATGTCCTCGTAGATCAAAGATACAGAAGTATTTGCATCTTTAATCCTATAATCAACCTACCTTATAGGACAAGCATTTTAGTCAATGGATTTTATTTATTAGACATAAACATTGATTTGTGAACATCTTGGCGTAAAACTTGCTATTATCATTTAGACCATAAAACAGTTTATAAGTAGCATACAAGTTAGTATTTAGCTACACTAACTATAGCAAATTAGTAACTCATGTATTACAATAATGTGTACAGTAGTTATGAATAAGAATGCATAAATAAATACAGTATTTAGTAAATGTTTAACTGTAAAATGGAGATAGGAGTATTTTTAAATTCTGTGACAGAATTAATAAATACAATATAAATACCAGTAAATGTTATAACCAGAATTAAGAGCATTTTCTATTCATTGGGTGGGTGGTATTGACGTTTAAGCAGTTTGAGTTTTAGAAATTTCGATGGGGATCTTTATTTGTTTAAGTAACAGGAAAGGTTTAAGTAAAAATTTTACTTGAGTTTTTAAATTAAATTACATCCTGGAGAGTATAATAAACATTTTTCATATTGAAAGCTAACCAGACATTTTATCCCATGTTACAAAACTAACATTGAATTTCCTTCTAGATAACTACTCAAAGTAGCCAATTGTATCTTCTTAAAAAAATGTTTACTAACATTTTAAATTTAGGTCTAGATTGAAAAAAAAAACAAATTATTCTAATAAAATAGCTCTTTTTTATAAACTACACAACCTTCTTAATACTTTTATATTTAATTATTTATAAAAATTATTTTAGCAAAACTCTTAAATGATCTAGCCCAAATTCTGTACAGAAATTTACCAAATGAACTAAGAGATCTGGAGGGAGACAGAGTCCCCTTTTACAAGAGGAGGGTGGGTAAATGGTTGCTCAATATAGGCTGAGAAGCTGCGGAGGTACTCTTGCGGTCTCCATATATTTAATCCAATGCATGATATTGGTCTAAGGTATTATTCCCAGGTTTGAAATTTCTGTCAATACTCTTATTTGTTTTTTTTTTTTACAGTTCCTGTTATTCAGTTGTTGATTTTTTGTTTGCCTCAAATTTTGATATTAAAATAAATATTCTTATGCATGCTACTTTTTCTAGGTATTTATAGACAAACCTCATTCTCTGGAATTGTTGACATCAATTTAATTCTTATTCTTTATAAACATGTATTTATAATGTAACAATAGTTCTCCAGCTAACATTAGCTCAAAGCTAAGCTATTATTTCATTTTAGTTTTATACGTAATCCTAATCATATTATTCTTCTGTAAAAAGTGCTACAATCAAAGACTCCTCCCCGCACATGGACTAATAATATATGCGGGGAGTATATTCATATTAGATTTTGTATGTATTGTTGAATAATACCATATGTGTATATGTATAAATATTTTTAAATTTGAATTCTTATTTTGTAATATATGATATGATACAGCCAAAGTGGCTTAAATAAGTATTGCTCCAATAGATGCATTCACAGCAAAAATACACATACATTGGCTTTACCTGATGATATTGGGGTGATGGACTGATTCCATGCTAGCAATTTCTCGGACAAGCATCCTCCTTGCCTTGGCTGTCAGCTTAGCTTTGTCCAACACTTTAATAGCAACTCTCTCTAAAAGAATAATAAAATGAATTCCACACAAAATTATAATTAGAATTTTAGCAACATTAAAACTAACTATTCAGTGCAGAACCTACAGAAACATTTAAACTATATTTTTATGAGAGGGAGTAATGCACATTTCTACTTCAGTTCATGAATCAAGATGTTTAACCTAAGTTGTATCACAGTTTGTTTTGCCTAATTGTAAGATTGTAGATATTAAGATTGATACTGACGGAAAGAACCATTAATATAGGAAGGAAAAGTTGACATTCAATAGTATAAGGGAGAAAGGGAGATATATAAAACAAACAAGGATGATAGAAAGATGAAGAACAATAAGCAGTACAGCAATGATCAATCAGTACAGTGCCTTCAATAGTGTAGAAAGAAATATGAGGGGCACGAATATTGTTTATAGAGGAGTGGAAAGGAAAATAACATCTAACATTGAATTTTTTATTATAGACCCCTGACTTTGTGGCGCTACTGTATTTACAAAACAAATGTTAAAAAATATCTAATCACATATTCATGTTCAGTGTTTAATCTACTTTATAACAGTACCAAAGTTTTTTCATTTTTATTCTACATGTTAATATGTATGTGAGTTACAACTAAAAAAACACAGTTTTTCATGCATCTTTTTAAAACGAGTGACTTTGAACTATCATTAAAAAAAGTATTCGAGATTAATTTTTTTCTTATTCACCAATTGTAACTAATACTATTAGGTGTAGAATACTGAAATTTCATGAGGAAATAATAAATTGTTAGTACATAATTTTTTTTTTAGGTGTTGTTATTTTTGCACTGAAAAGGTTTTTCAAGATCTGGTTTGTTTCTATCGATTCTATTTCTCATTAGCAAATTGGGGAATGCGTTGTTAATGCTAATAGAACTTAAAATGTTTTGGATGTAGTATGGAATGCATGTTATCAGGCGATGAACAGTCTGTTTCTGACAACAATGGAGCACTGTGCTTCATTGTTGCTATTATGGCAAGTAAGTACATTTAATTACTTACTTAATGACTTGTAGTTAATTTATTTAATTAATGTAATTTAATGAATAACTTGTAAGAACCTTTGTTCTTACAAGTTAAAATCAGATACATAACCTATTATATATATATATACTGTACAGTGTATGTATATATACGACTTAAATTGCATGATGGCTTACTTTAGTTTGATGTTGCTAGCAACAAAGGACATATTATAAAACTACGGTTCGGTAATTAAATTACATTTCTTGATCAGAACTATCACATATGACACTGTCGGTGCCATCACCATCATGACAAATATGATTCAGAGTTGTTTAAATTAATTATTAAAGCCTGATTGCCATGTCCACTATATTTTCATTTTTGCGGTAGTAGACTTCTTCTTGATTCACATGTTTCACGCAAGTTTACCAAAGAATTTCAAAAGTGTTGTCCATGAAATGTGATGCCATTTGAAAAACTTCACTAACTTGAAATGTCCTATTAAATTTTGTGACCTAATTTTTAATATATGCCCACATCAGTTTGATCGCATTCAGTTTGGAATCAAGTGGCGGATAACCAAATTAATTTAATATCTTTCCCAGAATAATTTATTATTTTGTCGAGCAATTTTTCAAGCAGCCAAAACGCTTTAAATTGAAATGTACATTTGAAGGAAAATGACTAACAACAAAAATAATTGTAATTTGGAACGATCCGCTCAAACAAGGACTGCTTAGTTCAATACTGAAACTACAAGGATAAAGGCTATCTGGTAATACAGGTTCAGTTATTAATGAACGAACGTTACATAAATGGATATCTGTAATCGATAACAAAAGAAGCAACTATGCACTTTTGTAACTAAAACAATATAAAACAGATTTGATGCTCGACAAAAATGGATCCACTACAAACAGACTGCCAGTCATGCCAGCCAGCGAGCCGTAAACTTTTTAACTTAAAACTGAATATAAAAATACATCCAAGGTTTATTATGGCCATTCTTATAGTGTATTGAGTTCAGTCAGTAGTTCTCTTTATTTCAGTGAAAACATTATTTCTGTAATCGAACATATTAAGGAAATGCAAGGAGCCTGGAAAAGTATTAATAACGTAGTAACGGTTAATTATTTCAACATGAAATTTCAGTGTATTACACCTAATAGCTCTAGTTAAAATTAGTGAATAAGAAAAAATAATCTAAAATACATTTTTTAAATTACAATTCAAAGTCACTAGTTAGTATCAAAAAGTTGAGTAAAAATATGTGTTTTTTTAGTTGTAACTCGCAAAAGATTTAACACGTAAAATAAAAATTAAAAACCTTTGGTACTGTTATAAAGTAGATTAAACACTGAACATGAATATGTGATTAGATATTTTTTAGCATTTGTTTTGTAAATACAGTAGCACTGCAAAGTCAGATTTCTATAATAAAAAATTCGATAGTAGTTTTAGTGACTTTAAATACCTCAAGCTACTTCCTTTTATAAGTTTTATACCTGTTCATTTAAAAAGTAAAACTGACATAGCTTTATAAGTTTTTTACAAAGAAAAAATCAATTTATTCAAAAATCTATACAGTATATATAAACGAATGTATGATTACTCAGATCGTCATGAAACTTTGGGAAGTTGTAGAGTTCACTCCTGGGAAGGTTTATGGTGTGGTTTTATTCACATCCAACTCAAGAGCTCCGCCCCACTGGCCTTTAAATTTTTAATGTTATTTTTATGGAGTTACTTTATTGATTTAATTAGTCATCAGCTGTTAAAAAACGAATAAAATGAAAACTTTTGAAATAATAATATTGTAGCAAAGCACGGGTAAACCGGCTAGTACATAATAAATTCAAAATACGTAAATTAAAAATTATGCAAGGCACTCTTATTTGGGAGTTATTAGTATCAAACAAAGTAAAATTCATAATTTTATCTTAGTGAAAAGAATAATTTCCCCCCCTACATACCAACTAAGTTGGTATACAAATGTAACACAGGTGATGTGACGTAATAATTCATTACTATATCTACATAGTATATATCAACATTTCTTTATCAATTTTAACGATTGAGGTGTCAAAACATTTGCCTGTATTCGTAGTTGTGCAAAAAAGCCTTCATGTTTTAATATTTTTACTCTGAAGGGTACAGAAAACCCTCAAAGTATGTTTTTGGCCATAAGAATATCATGGAGAGAGATTTAAACTAATCAAAAAGTAACAGCTGTTCAAATGTAAATAATGATGTTTACGAAATTTTAAGAGCTGTTAGAATGTAAATAATTAAGTTTATAATACAAAGAAGGTTTTATATCTTTCTTAATCAATCAACATTGGGTATTTATATTAAACTGTAAATACTGTAGGTTGAAACTTAAGTACGATGAGTGAGCTACTAGAAATAAATTTACATATTATTAATTTACTTAACAGAGTTTAACCACTAATATTTTGTTGTCAAAAGTCACATGCCGAGGTGTCATGAGTGCAGCGAGTGACAGGGTTGGCACATGAAGCGTGCAGAGATGTCCCCTAGTAGTTTATTTATTAATTAAATTGTACTAAAGAAGGTGGGTTGGTTAAATATTTATACAGAGTGTGTGTCTGTAACATTGGAAGGAAGAGGTGCTTGTGATCTGGACTTTCATTACAGTACGGTGAAAATAAAACTTTGTTCTAAGTGTCTTCTAATAATACAAACATGTAAATAGGTTTTCATTGTACTAAATGCAACTTAAATACTGAAAGTTGCAACTTAACTTGAAATTTACTTTTAGAAATCTCTGACAAATTAATAGTCATATTGTTTTATGTAATATTTTTAATGAAGCTACGAATATAATACATACTTGCCAACCCCAAACCTAATGTTTCAATTTATATATATGTTGACCAAACCTAATAACCTATATATATGTTGTTTTATATATATATACATTACAAAAATTATTGCCAATCATTAAAATACTGTCCTATAACTAATTTTGCTGTCAATATCTGAGAATGTTTACTAAAAAAATTTGCTAACAATGCTAACATGTTCATTTTACTATATAGATTTAGACTAAATATTTTTCCAGAGTCCTGATAAAGTAGTAGACAATTGTATTCCTTACATGAAACTTATATCATGTTTTAGTTTTAAAGAAAATTTCAGCAAATCAGAGTCAAGTATACACTCATTTCTGGTCTTCATAAATATACACATATTTTTTTTTTTTTTAAAGTAGCCTATTCTGAGAAATAACAGTTTGAGATAGAGAAAAAAAGTCAATCATTTAAACTTGTAAAAATGTAATAATTCACCCTATAACTTTCATCAGACTTTAAACGTAAGCAGCCCTTTTTAAGGGTTCACACTATTTGACTTCATTTTTAAAGATTGCCAACTTGTTTATGGAGGTTTCAGAATTCAATTATGGATCCTGGCAAGTGTCTGATAGTTTTGATGAACGTGTGAGTGTTGTTATATAGCTTTATAAAGTAAGGACGTGTGAGTGGTGTTTTATAGCTTTATAAAATAAGGATGTTTCAGTAGTGTTTTATAGCTTTATAAAGTGAGGATGTATGAGTGGTGTTTTATAGCTTTATAAAGTAAGGACGTGTGAGTGGTGTTGTATAGATTTATAAAGTAAGGACATGTGAGTGGTGTTGTATAGCTTTATAAAGAAAAGACGTGCGAGTGGTGTTTTATAGCTTTATAAAGTAAGGACGTGTGAGTGGTGTTTTATAGCTTTATAAAGTAAGGACGTGTGAGTGGTGTTTTATAGCTTTATAAAGTAAGGACGTGTGAGTGGTGTTTTATAGCTTTATAAAGAAAAGACGTGCGAGTGGTGTTTTATAGCTTTATAAAGTAAGAACGTGCAAGTGTTCTTGTATAGCTTAATAAAGTAAGAACGTGCAATTGTTCTTGTATAGCTTAATAAAGTAAGGACGTGTGAGTGGTGTTTTATAGCTTTATAAAGTAAGACTTAATTATATAAAAATCAAACTATAACTGGTGAATGGGATTCCATGCAAGTCACATAGTGTAATCCAATTGTGCAGCTTGTCTGCAGCCCACCACTTTACTGTACAGGTAAGGGTGCAAATGAAGCCCCACATGGTGACTGGCGTAACTACGGACCACGATTATATAAAGTGTATAAGGCCAATTTTTGAAAGTACTCATGAAACCTTACCACGCTTACTTATCCTGCTACTAAGTGATACTTATCCTCATTCTCAGATTGATCGTCCTAAGTGTATCTTTAGAAATTTGAAATGGCATGATTTATTTTGTACTTAGGCGAATAAGATCAGTATTTTAGTGGTGATTTATTTAAATGTATACTGTTGACAAATTTGAGGGTAGAAAGTATCGAGAATATTAAACCTCAATACAGTATTATTAAAATTATCAACAATTGATAGTCTGAATATTTAATACTCTCGGACCAAATAATTGTTAAGGATAACAATTAACTGTTTAAGCCCTTGCACGGTTCACTAATTTATTACTCTACAACATTAATTTTAATACAACATTCAAAGTAAAGGAAGATCATCTGATTTTTATTGTTTTTTATCCATTGTTGGTAAATGTGAGCTGTAATAACAAGAAAAAAACTGCTTGTGAAAGGTATGTAAGATTTATTTAGATTCTATGTTCTACAAAGTTTTGATGAAGAAGCTGAGGAAAGAACTACTCAGATGCCTAGGATGGCTAGAACAGAGATCTCTCACCCTTCAGCATAGAAAATATTCAAACAACAGCTATTTATTGTATTCCTTAACATGTGCAGTCTATCCAAGCTCTCGGCCTCGCTGACTTCCAAGCTCATAACACTGGTTTCTTCAGAAATCTATTAGAAGTCCAGCATTTTTATCTTCAATAATATGTACATATGATAATACCCTTTTCAAAGATGGTATTGTGAACTTGTACAACTAAATATATTACAGATACAACCTGAATATACTACAAAAATATATTTCATTAATAAATTAATGTATGTATACATATATTGATAATAATATTTTATAAGTAATATATAAATGTATTTCAACAAATAAACAATGTTCCTTGCAGTTTTATTCGAAAAAGATTTTCCCATAACCATTCTCTTTTTTCACATATTTCTATAAACAGTAATTACCAGTAAAACATTTACATAGGGTGAGTCAGAAGGCTGATTAAAATGTATATTTTTACTATTTATTTGATGTTATTATAAATACAATATTTTATGAATGACAAGGTCAATTATACATTCTACTGACAAAGATATTTTTGAGCGAAAATAGTTCACCAAACTGACTTGGACTCCACTGAATAGGAAAAAATCTGAGTTACTAAGGATCAACCCTCCTTGTATTGTACTAAGGATCAACGTGTATTGTGTGTGTGTGTATACGCTCGCGTGTGTGTGTGTGTGTGTGTGTGTGTGTGCGAAAAGTTGAAAATTTCTAAAAAGTTAAATTGTACGTATAAAATTAAACAAACACTATGGGGTTCGGATTCCACGTAAATATGTAGGTCCCTTAGTTGCCCTGACTATTGGGATACCTGAAAACTTCAGCGTACATCTTAGTTTATTGACCCACCCACAGACATACAACCCACCCGCCCACCCATACACGTACAGTGGTATTGACCCACCCGCCCACCCAAACACGTACAGTGGTATTGACCCATCCGCCCACCCAAACATGTACAGTGGTATTGACCCACCCGCCCACCCAAACACATACAGTGGTATTGACCCACCCATCCGCCCATACACGTACAGTGGTATTGACCCACCCATCCACCCATACACATATAATGGTATTGACCCACCAACCCGCCCATACACGTACAGTTACATGAATCAGTGAAGTTGAGAAAAGACCAACTTTCCTGGGAAAGAGATAAGTTAAGATTGCTGATGTTCAGTGGTTTTGACACTCTAGTCTTATGAAAACTGGGGCTTGCTTCTTTGGAAGCCAGTCCTGGTATTGATGCCAGCTGGGCGCAATGGTCTCCTATCGCTGTATTTACAACACATACCTCTACCTCCGGTATGTTACTCACAATAAAATGATTATTGTGAGTAACATAATAATCCCCCCTCCCCCCATTAAAATGATTATATCTCCTGCCCACTCGTAAAAAATAAACATAAGTAAAACTGCAATTTCGTTAATGAAGTTTTCTATTATATTTATTTACTTCAGTAAATTAAAATAGCTGTTATTTTTCTGAATAAACTAAATATGTTAATTAGAATTCTGAATCTATATCTCAGCTGTTATACATGGACTCGTCTGTTGCTAGCCCAACCATGATATATATAGGTGATAATCCTGGCTACATGCCCTTAAACTGTGTACAAGGTAAATTGTGTGGTCCGTTCCCGTGGTATTTGTTGTTGTTGTTGAAAATTGATCTGGCTGTAGTGTTGAAATTGTTGACAGAACTACAAGTATATGAATAACAATTGAATTCATTCTTTTAAAAAGATTCGTTTTCAAATGTTTGTTACCAAGCAAACCGTAAGTACAAGTAATATATACCAGTTAAGCCATTCGCTATTCAATAAATATGTAAAAATTAATGTTATCCTACTTTCATTGCGGAAGTGTTTTTCATATACAACTTAGGATTACTCATTTGAACTGCGTTACTTATAAGAAACTTATAATGTATCCTGAAGATAAATCTCATGCCTGAAATAATTTGTATATTATAATAAAAATGTAATTATTTCTTAACATATAAATAACACATTTATTTGATTAGATATTAAAACGCACTTAGCTTAATTAATTTTTAGTTCTACTTATAGGAAGCAAAATGGAAGAATTCTAATTGATTAAGGCATTAAAGAATCTATGGTATATCAATATAAAGTACTTAAATTTTATTCTAATGCCCCTACCATTTCTGAGTACTGTAAGTAGAAATTTGACGTTTAAAATAGCTTAAAAACGCAGTTCTGAAACAACTACTAATTTTTCGGGGGAGATCCCGGACCTCCCTTGCCTCAGGGTTCTACCCCAAACTCTGCAGTATTTTGGACCCCTCCCTTAGGTACCTCCTGGATACTACACTGATTTAGGCTTACACACTTATCACATTACTTCGGGGGAGATCCCGGACCTCCCTTGCCTCAGGGTTCTACCCCAAACTCTGCAGTATTTTGGACCCCTCCCTTAGGTACCTCCTGGATACTACACTGATTTAGGCTCACACACTTATCACATTACTTCGGGGGAAATCCCAGACCTCCCTTGCCTCAGGGTTCTACCCCAAACTCTGCAGTATTTTGGACCCCTCCCTTAGGTACCTCCTGGATACTACACTGATTTAGGCTCACACACTTATCACATTACTTCGGGGGAGATCCCGGACCTCCCTTGCCTCAGGGTTCTACCCCAAACTCTGCAGTATTTTGGACCCCTCCCTTAGGTACCTCCTGGATACTACACTGATTTAGGCTCACACACTTATCACATTACTTCGGGGGAGATCCCGGACCTCCCTTGCCTCAGGGTTCTACCCCAAACTCTGCAGTATTTTGGACCCCTCCCTTAGGTACCTCCTGGATACTACACTGATTTAGGCTTACACACTTATCACATTACTTTGGGGGAGATCCTGGACCTCCCTTGCCTCAGGGTTCTACCCCAAACTCTGCAGTATTTTGGACCCCTCCCTTAGAGGAGATCCCGGACCTCCCTTGCCTCAGGGTTCTACCCCAAACTCTGCAGTATTTTGGACCCCTCCCTTAGGTACCTCCTGGATACTACACTGATTTAGGCTTACACACTTATCACATTACTTCGGGGGAGATCCCGGACCTCCCTTGCCTCAGGGTTCTACCCCAAACTCTGCAGTATTTTGGACCCCTCCCTTAGGTACCTCCTGGATACTACACTGATTTAGGCTTACACACTTATCACATTACTTCGGGGGAGATCCCGGACCTCCCTTACCTCAGGGTTCTACCCCAAACTCTGCAGTATTTTGGACCCCTCCCTTAGGTACCTCCTGGATACTACACTGATTTAGGCTTACACACTTATCACATTACTTCGGGGGAGATCCCAGACCTCCCTTGCCTCAGGGTTCTACCCCAAACTCTGCAGTATTTTGGACCCCTCCCTTAGGTACCTCCTGGATACTACACTGATTTAGGCTTACACACTTATCACATTACTTCGGGGGAGATCCCAGACCTCCCTTGCCTCAGGGTTCTACCCCAAACTCTGCAGTATTTTGGACCCCTCCCTTAGGTACCTCCTGGATACTACACTGATTTAGGCTTACACACTTATCACATTACTTCGGGGGAGATCCCGACCTCCCTTGCCTCAGGGTTCTACCCCAAACTCTGCAGTATTTTGGACCCCTCCCTTGGGTACCTCCTGGATACTACACTGATTTAGGCTTACACACTTATCACATTACTTCGGGGGAGATCCCGGACCTCCCTTTCCTCAGGGTTCTACCCCAAACTCTGCAGTATTTTGGACCCCTCCCTTAGGTACCTCCTGGATACTACACTGATTTAGGCTTACACACTTATCACATTACTTCGGGGGAGATCCCGGACCTCCCTTGCCTCAGGGTTCTACCCCAAACTCTGCAGTATTTTGGACCCCTCCCTTAGGTACCTCCTGGATACTACACTGATTTAGGCTCACACACTTATCACATTACTTTGATAAATTCACACACTTCATATTTCTTAGCAAATATTAAACAAATGACTTCAGACCTTTGGTAAGCTCATGTATCGCCATCTTGACGTAGGAGAAGTTTCCACGTCCGACCTCTGCCTGGAGCCGGTAGAGACCCACTCTCTTGCCGAGACTGGTCTCTTGTTGCCACTTGTGGTCATTGTGCAAGCTGTGCACACACTTTTCATACGCTGCAATCAACAACACTGTTAGTTTTATAAAGACTATACACAAAAGTCTTTTTAAAGTGAGCAGATATTTTTTAGAGAGTTTCAGTATTATAAATTAATCTTTTTTTATTGAACTGATAAGTCAAACTATTGGATGACAACACTATTTTATGACCTTCATTAATGAAAGCAAAAAAGAATAGGATTAATCTTTTATACCCGGCAAGTCAATCTATTGAGTAAAGCAATATTTTATAACCCCAAATAATCAAAGCAAGAGTGATAGTTATTTAAATAATCATTTGTAAGTCAAATTTTGAAGAAAAGTACTATTTAAAACCTCGAACAATGAAAACCAGAAGTGTTGAAGTAGTAGTCAATCTGTTGGAGATGACATTTTGTAACCTCCCAGTTTGAAGGGTGTTTTAGTGTCTAAATAAAATAAATCAAATTTTATTGTCATTAAGCAACAAACATGAGCAATAGACAAAGTCAACTTACAACTAATTATTGGCTAAATTAAATAATGAAACAGTTGAGTCTAGATGAAAGATCAGTTTGCGAGACCATGATAAGCCTACTCTCAATTTGGTAATTATTCACGTTTTACTAAAAAAATTAAATACGAAACTTTGTGGAATGGGCTATATAAATTTTCTCGACAGGTAATTTTTCCCGGGTAATTACGTTTTAACAAGAAAAAATCGTAATAATCAGTTAACAAAAACATTTAATATTTATGATACGATTACAATGTTTTAAAAGATTTAAACACATTTCTAAAATGTTTTTTTACGCAGAACATGAATTTAAAAACTATTTTTGCCTACGGAAAACTACTTTCTCGGAGAGTTGTCGTCCCGGAGGCTACCGACCCGGATTCAACGCAAATTCTTGTGAAAGTTCTTGTTAGGTAATAATAGATTAGATTAAGAAAGGTGATTTTAATAGGTTAAAATAATAATGTTCACGAATAACTTAACGATGTGAACTTATTATGAATATCGAATAATTTATCGATATTCAATTAATTGTGAGATAACTTTGTTGGCTATATATAGAAGGCATGAACACTACAGGTTAACCTTTATAGATGAAATAAATCACAAATTGGAAGAACCAAAAATAAAGTCATGTAAAAATATTTTAATTTTAGGAGATTTGAATCTTAATATTTTAGACAATGCTACAATTGTTGATGAATATAAACTTACCTTAGTGTGTAATGGAATAGAAACAGTAATTACCGAGCCAACTAGAATAACAGAAAATTCAAAAACCTGTATTGATCAAATCCTATCAAAAATTACAAATAAAAACAAACTAAGCCTTGAAGCCTGTGTAATTGACAGCTGTGTAACAGACCACTGTATGACAGCTGTTCGTATACAAGGAGACACCGCTCATGTGCGGAAGATTGTGTCACCGGCAGCCGATAAACGGGTGCACTGCCGTATCAACAGAGAGCGTTTGATTAGTAGTTTAGAGTCGGCTGACTGGAGTATTGTTTATAAAGAGAAGAATGCATCTAATAGTATATTTCATAACAAGAGTGGAAGTGGGGTTTTGCATGTTCGAGACCATATGTTTGAAGTGCGAGACTTGTCGAGCACTTCAAATGGTCGAGAACATACAAAACACTTTCACTCGAGTTTTGAACGATACTTTTCACTACACTACGGAATAAAAACAGGTGTTGTTGACTGTGGAAAATTTTCGGTTGTAAACAATGTTACTTTCGGTAGTAAACAATAGACAGCTATTGAAAATATGATGTTTCGCAGGTTGTAAAAACATAACGAAAACAGCTGAACTCATAGTAGTGTAGTGAAAAGCTTATTACTTGTTCTATGGAAAATTGAACTATTTAATTTTAGACTCACAAATAGATATAAAGAATAAAAGATCAAATATTGTAAAATTTAAACTGTGTATTGACTCTGATACTTGCAAAAGTGTTAAAATTAGGAATGATATGCTTAAAGCACTAAAGAAAAATCCCAATGACGAAGAAAAAAAAGAGAACTTGAGAGAATAAAGGAATAAATTGCAGAATGATATACGTGTTTTAAAAAATTATTATTTTTCTAGCCTTTTTCAAAAACATAAATACAACTCCAAAAAAACATGGAACATTATTAATGATATTACAGGCCAGAAAAAACGAAATAATGATGCAATAACCTTAGATGTAGGTGGTACAGAAGTAAATGATCCTGAAAAAGTTGCTAATGAATTCAATAACTATTTTTTGTCAGTTGCCTAGGAATTAGGTAAACAAATAAAGAAACCAAACAATCTTGACCAATGTGATTTAAAAAACTGTTTTAAACGGAAATATGTTAATAAGTCGATGTTTTTGACCCCTGCCACACTAAATGAGCTTGTAGTAGCAGTTAACTCTTTAAAAATAGGCACTTCACCTGGTCTTGATGGTATTAGCACCTTACTACTTAAACAAATTTATAATAAAATAAGCAATGTATTACTACATCTTATAAATTTAAGCTTTGAGACAGGAGAATTCCCGGAAAAATTGAAAGAGGCTGTGGTTATCCAAATTTATAAAAAAGACTCCAGGACGTGTTGCAGTAATTATAGACCCATATCATTGTTGTCATCCTTTTCTAAAGTATATGAGAAAATTATGAAACAAAAACTGATCAGTTTTTTGGAGGATACGTGTTATTTTAGCGTCAATCAATATGGGTTCAGACAGGGTATCGGCACAGAGACGGATTTACTCGATTTCATGGGTAGAGTAGCTAATGGGCTAAATAATCGGAAAAAAGTCTTAGCTATGTTTTTAGATATTACAAAAGCATTCGATATGGTTGATCACAAAATACTTCAAACTAAGCTTTATGACTGTGGAATTAGGGGACCCGTATACAAGTAGTTTAAAAGTTATTTATCAGGGAGAAAACGAAGTGTTAAATGTAACGGTGTGCTAAGCTAATTCGGAGATATAAAGTACGGAGTACCCCAAGGGTCAATTTTGGGTGCAACATTATTTTTAGTATATATCAACGACCTCTGTGAGGGAAATTGTTATGCCAAGATAACCTCATTTGCAGATGATACAAGCTTGTGTTACGTTGAAGATACGTGGCATGACGTTGAAATTAAAATAAACTTAGACTTGCAAGCATTAAAATGGTGGTTTACCAGAAATAATATGGTACTAAGTTCTGAAAAAACTAAATACATCAACTTTTGCTTGAGAGTGAATGTTTTTTTGCCTAATAACATTGTATACAAATGCTTAGATTGTATTATTAGTAATGGTGAATATATAGAGGAATGCAAACCAATATTAGGAGTTGAATCGTTGAAATATTTAGGGCTATGGGTAGACAAAGAATTAAACTGGAAAGTTCATGTGAACAAATTAAAACAAAAATTAAATAATGTCTTGAGAATTTTTTATTTTATGAGAAATATGTGTAATAATGACCTCTTAAGAACGTTATATTTTTCCCTTGTTAATAGTAGAATAGAGTATGGAATTTCATGTTGGGGAGAACATATATTTCAAATTTAAAAACAATAATCGTTACCCAAAAACATTATATAAGATTAATTATGAAAAAAAGAAGACAGATCCATCATATCAGCTGTTTTTGAACTTACAAGTTCTTCCCCTAAGATACATGTATGTGTATAAAACTTTGAAAATATTCTTTATGAGGAGCAACAATCATAATTCATTAAAGGATTATAAAGGGAGATTGAGAAATTCAGAAGATTTATTTGTACCTAAACCGTTAAATACATACTTTACAAAAACATTTTTCTATTTAGCACCAAAAATGTTTAATCTAATTCCAAATGAAATAAAAAAGCAGAAATCAATCATTTATTTCTCAAAGCATGTTAAAAAATGGCTTCTGTCAGTAGAGGACATAGAAGAGATGCTTTTTAGAATCAATGTTTGAGATGATATCTCAAATGCTAGTGACTGAGTATAGTATTCCTTGTGCTTCTGTTGTCAGATTTCCATGTTTAATTATGTTCAATACAACTAATAAATAATGTGCAAACGTGTATTGACTAAGTTGTTAACATATTTACTTCTTGTGTCTTTTTTTGTTTTTTTCTCATTATTTATTGTGTATGTCTTAATATTTGTTTTAAATGTATGTCCATTTACGCTTTCAGCGTTTATTTTATTCTTTAAATCGTTTTATGCACAAATCTTGTGAACTAATACTTTACTAGGGATTATTTACAATGAAATCTATAAACATAAAATATGCATGTTGGATTAGGCTCAAATAGTTATAATGTTACTTTGATTAATTAGGGAGAAAAAGAATGTAATATGTTCAAGATATATGAATTCAATATTAGGATACAGATTATTTATTTAAGTATTTTTTTGTACTTCAGCATTTTCATTGCCAATAGCTGTTTTACTTTTACAAGATAGTATAAGGAATCCTCCAAACAGGCAAGCCTGGGAGGTTAACCTTTTATTTCTCATTATAATTTATATTCATGTTTAAACATACAATAACAAAATTCAACAAATATATATTACAAAATGTGTATATAGCATTGAGGTGTGCATATAATTAATTATTGTTAGTGGTTTATAACGTTGCACAGTGATTACCTAAACAAAGTGAAGTTTGAATGCCGAAGATGTGTAATGTATACTGGCATGTAAAATTAATTCTGTCATTATGTATTCATTGTAAATTATGAGAAATAAAGTTTATTATTATTACTAACTTATTCGAGTCCAGCGTAAAAAAACATGTTAATAAAAGCATGTTTCCTGAAAAATAACGATTAAAATTTTGTTTAATGATCTCATAAAAAAAACGATTTTCTTCATTCGACTGTAGAATAAGTTTCCCGCGGGACACAATTATCTATCACTACTGATAAGCTTATCTTCATTTAATACAATCCAGCATTAAGGTCTTCTTATTTGTCTGTGGTCTTATTCCTCAGTATTTTACACTCAGTCCAATTGTCAGACGACTTAGTTCTTTTAGCCCTCAAAAGCAATGTCACTTAACCTCTGCAGTTGACGTAAGTAGTCATTGATCCATGAGGCTGATTTCTAGGCGATCCTCTTAGTGATTAAGGAAGCATGCTTATAAATGAGACAAATTAACTATGAAACTGTTAAACATGTTTACCGTAACACTGACATCAAATGCGGGGATTATATTCATGCCAAGGCATAAAAAGTGCATCAGTTAGAAGTGCGCCGGAGTCCTATATCATAGAGTTTACTATACAAGGCGAATTTGGGTTTAATTTTGGGGTGGTCAGACGATATACACAAAGTTGGGGAACATGACCAACGAGGAGCTTTTCATATACGAAAAATGTTCACTCCCTTCCAAAAATGGGGTAGTTTGGGAGTAAATCAAAATAGTTAAGTTACCTCTAGCAAGTAACAACTCATTTTCTAGGTATTAAGACGAGAAATGGCACGAAATAATTGTTTTACATAATATTAAGTGTCATAAGTTCTATAAAATAAATAAAATAAAAATAGAAAAGTAAATAGAGAAGGAGGAGACATTTAAGACAGCCCATAAATTCAATCTAGGCCTACCTATTGGTTTCGTAGGATACAGTAATTCACTATTGCAATCAAATGCTTCTTATTTTAAAACTAACTACACTGTCTGAGTCTCTCATTGAACAAAATTATTGTACTGTACAACAATGCCATACAAAACACAAACCGAGTGCCAGGCAGTTGCAACTCGCACTATCTCACGGAACACAGGGATGAAAATGGCAAGTTGCGATGGTCAGTTGCACATCTGAGTATCGATCTCCTCCCAGGCTATATCTCCTGTGCCAGGCAGTTGCAACTCGCACTATCTCACGGAACACAGGGATGAAAATGGCAAGTTGCGATGGTCAGTTGCACATCTGAGTATCGATCTCCTCCCAGGCTATATCTCCTGTGCCAGGCAGTTGCAACTCGCACTATCTCACGGAACACAGGGATGAAAATGGCAAGTTGCGATGGTCAGTTGCACATCTGAGTATCGATCTCCTCCCAGGCTATATCTCCTGTGCCAGGCAGTTGCAACTCGCACTATCTCACGGAACACAGGGATGAAAATGGCAAGTTGCGATGGTCAGTTGCACATCTGAGTATCGATCTCCTCCCAGGCTATATCTCCTGTGCCAGGCAGTTGCAACTCGCACTATCTCACGGAACACAGGGATGAAAATGGCAAGTTGCGATGGTCAGTTGCACATCTGAGTATCGATCTCCTCCCAGGCTATATCTCCTGTGCCAGGCAGTTGCAACTCGCACTATCTCACGGAACACAGGGATGAAAATGGCAAGTTGCGATGGTCAGTTGCACATCTGAGTATCGATCTCCTCCCAGGCTATATCTCCTGTGCCAGGCAGTTGCAACTCGCACTATCTCACGGAACACAGGGATGAAAATGGCAAGTTGCGATGGTCAGTTGCACATCTGAGTATCGATCTCCTCCCAGGCTATATCTCCTGTGCCAGGCAGTTGATATTCCACTATAATATTATTAATAATAATCCTTTAATGCATGAAAACAATATAGTTTGCATTACATACGTCAAGATTCAAAATGAAAACTTAGAAAATATAAATACCTTGCATCATTACCTCCTACATTCATACATACTCGTACAATCAGGAAAAACATTCACTCGGCTCATTCATGATCATCAGATACGGCTTGTTGTATAAATATAAACTTTAATTATCACAGCCCACTACCTCACAGAGCATAGTGCGAGTAATGGTGAGTTGCGAGGGTCAGGTGTGGCCGAACATCTGAGTATCGATCTCCTCCCAGGCCATATCTCCTGAGCCAGGCAGTTGATATTCCATAACCTCACAGAACACAGTGGCGAGTAATGGTGAGTTTCAAAGGGTGAGGTGTGGCTAAACATCTGAGTATCGATCTCCTCCCAGGACATATCTCCTGTGCCAGGCAGTTGATATTCCATTACCTCACAGAACACAGTGGCGAGTAATGGTGAGTTGCAAGGGTGAGGTGTGGCTGAACATCTGAGTATCGATCTTCTCCCAGGCATATCTCCGGTGCCAGGCAGTTGATATTCCACTACCTCACAGAACACAGTGGCGAGTAATGGTGAGTTGCAAGGGTGAGGTGTGGCTAAACATCTGAGTATCGATCTTCTCCCAGGCATATCTCCGGTGCCAGGCAGTTGAAATTCCACTACCTCACAGAACACAGTGGCGAGTAATGGTGAGTTTCAAAGGGTGAGGTGTGGCTGAACATCTGAGTATCGATCTTCTCCCAGGCATATCTCCGGTGCCAGGCAGTTGAAATTCCACTACCTCACAGAACACAGTGGCGAGTAATGATGAGTTGCAAGGGTGAGGTGTGGCTGAACATCTGAGTATCGATATCCTCCCAGGCTATATCTCCTGTGCCAGGAAGTTGATATTCCACTCCCTCACAGAGCAGAGGGGCCACAGTAATGATGAGTTGCAAGGGTGAGGTGTGGCTGAACATCTGAGTATCGATATCCTCCCAGGCTATATCTCCTGTGCCAGGAAGTTGATATTCCACTCCCTCACAGAGCAGAGGGGCCACAGTAATGGTGAGTTTCAAAGGGTGAGGTGTGGCTAAACATCTGAGTATCGATCTCCTCCCAGGCCATATCTCCTGTGCCAGGCAGTTGATATTCCATTACCTCACAGAACACAGTGGCGAGTAATGGTCAGTTGCAAGGGTGAGGTGTGGCTGAACATCTGAGTATCGATCTTCTCCCAGGCCATATCTTCTATAGCAGGCAGTTGATATTCCACTACCTCACAGAACACACTGGCGAGTAATGGTGAGTTGCGTGGATGAGGTGTAGCTTCACATCTGAGTATTGATCTCCTCCCAGACTATATCTCCTGTGGCAGGCAGTTGATATTCCACTACCTCACAGAACATAGTGGCGAGTAATGGTGAGTTGCGAGGATGAAGTGTAGCTTCACATCTGAGTATCGATCTACTCCCAGGCTATATCTCCTGTGGCAGGCAGTTGATATTCCACTACCTCACAGAACATAGTGGCGAGTAATGGTGAGTTGCGAGGATGAGGTGTAGCTTCACATCTGAGTATCGATCTACTCCCAGACTATATCTCCTGTGGCAGGCAGTTGATATTCCACTACCTCACAGAACATAGTGGCGAGTAATGGTGAGTTGCGAGGATGAGGTGTAGCTTCACATCTGAGTATCGATCTACTCCCAGGCTATATCTCCTGTGGCAGGCAGTTGATATTCCACTAACTCACAAAGCAGAAGGGCCAGTAATGGTGAGTTGCGAGGGTCAGGTGTGGCTGCACATCTGAGTATCGATTTCCTCCCATATCTCCTGTGCCAGGCAGTTGCTTTCGCCCATCTCGCTTTTGTCTGAGAATCTTATATTTACCTCATTGTATTTCTTTCAGTATAAACCCAATATGAAACTATATTCCTACTTCCAGGAAGGATTCTGACAGTGTGAAAAAACTGGAAAACTTTATTCTGTCTCATGATAATGAATATTTTATTTCACATATGTATGTTAATTCTGTTGAAACAGAGACTGCAGAGACTGACATGAATTTAGGAATATCAACCATTAGTTTTCGTTGCGAGAAAATAAATAAATTAGTTTTCATTTAGACTGTATCTGTTATATCATATATAAACATTTAGTACAATGAAAGTGTAGTATTCTACTATTTACAAATGTTAAGGGCTTAGCTTAGACCGGTAAACAACAATAATATAAATTAATTCAGATATGTCAATGTATTTTAGTTTATGTTTCATGATTATTAAGAGACAACAAATTAGAACAGTTGTTTTAAATTCCACTGTAAACGATCTCTATTTTATGAACCTTATTAATTTTAGCTGGTTGATTTACGTAGAACAGAAGTACAGCAACTGTTGAATTCCAATTAAAATGAACTCGTGAAATACATTGACTACTAGTAGTTAATTTTTCATTTGCAAATTTGACTTTAATTAATATTTCTAATAAAAAGTTAATTTTGTAACAAAGAATACATTAGTATATTCTTACTAATATAAGATCCATACGTATAAATTATTAGTGATTTTGGCGAATAATTAACTTATCAGTAATTTAGTGTGCACTGTTCATTCACAATTTGAGTTTAAGTCAAGCGAGGGATCCGGAGTTTCCTCCGCAGGTTCTACCTGTTATACATATGTGCATTGAGAGATGTTTTGAAGATTTGAACTAGAATAGTGATTGCACCATTAGCCTACGGCGGTCGGCACGCCGAACGGACGAGTGAGACTCTCCCTTTACAGCTAATTTCCTTACGATATCCCAAATCCTTCTCAGTGACAAATCAACGTAATCACCAACACAACCGATAACAATTTCATGGACTGAAAAACGCCATGACCCCTGGTCAGATCCTTGCTATGATAGCAACTTGTTAGCGCAAGTGGACGGCGTGATAAGTTGCCTCATAATGTGACGTGTCGTGCGGAGACAGGAATGGGTTTCGAATTACACAAGCCGAGGGGATAAAATATCCCTGTGATTGATGGATTAATCAACACTCTCTTTCACACACTGATCAGCACAAACAAACCACAACTGTGTTTATACCTCAACCTTCAAGTCGTCATAATGGTACGTGTCGTGCGGGGACAGGAATGGGTGTCGCATTACACAAGCCTAGGTGATAAAGTATACCTGTGATAGATGGATTAATCAACACTCTTCTCCACACACTGACCAGCACAAAAAAACCACAACTGTGTTTATTCCTCAACCTTCAAATCGTCATAATGGGACATGTCGTGCGGGGACAGGAACGGGTTTCGCATTACACAAGCCTAGGTGATAAAGTATACCTGTGATAGATGGATTAATCAACACTCTCCTTCACACACTGACCAGCACAAACAAACCACAACTGTGTTTATACTTCAACCTTCAAGTCGTCATAATGGGACATGTCGTGCGGGGACAGGAATGGGTTTCGCATTACACAAGCATAGGGGATAACGTATCCCTGTGATTGATGGATTAATCAACACTCTCCTTCACACACTGACCAGCACAAACAAACCACAACTGTGTTTATACTTCAACCTTCAAGTCGTCATAATGGGACATGTCGTGCGGGGACAGGAACGGGTTTCGCATTACACAAGCCGAGGGGATAACGTATCCCTGTGATTGATGGATTAATCAACACTCTCTTTCACACACTGACCAGCACAAACAAACCACAACTGTGTTTATACTTGAACCTTCAAGTCGTCATAATGGGACATGTCGTGCGGGGACAGGAATGGGTGTCGCATTACACAAGCCGAGGGGATAAAGTATACCTGTGATTGATGGATTAATCAACACTCTCTTTCACGTACTCACCAGTAAAAAAAAAAAAAAAAATACACACACACACAACTGTATTAACTCTGTTTGTACCTAAACCTTCTAGTCGTTATAATTGGACGTTCATTTAGAAGATTTTGTGATTTTAAGAGAGGTAGAAAGAATTTACCTGTTCTAGATAATGAAAGGCACACAGAGCTTTCTTAAGTTATAAGCATTTTAAAGTAATATAAACATGCGTACTGTATTGATTTAGTGTGGGATGTTCTGCCCCAAATAATTTTTAAAGATGTGAATACAGTGTTTAGATACACTTGGATACAGTTAGGATATTTTTCTTTGAAGAGTTCACGGAGAAATGGCTACGATGTACTATGAAAATGGGATCCATTTTATATAAAAAAGTTATGGTTAAAAAAAAAGTAAATAAATATATACTGGAAATAGTGGAAGTAGTTTTCTCAAAAGTTCAAGTCTCTTTGGTTCTGGCCTTATTGTTTTACTAGCGATTAAATTTCTTAAAAGATTAATTTATCTGGCAGAATATGATTATTTTTCCTTGTTAATTGTCAACTTATATTGCTAGGCGCTTCCATCCTTTAAGATTATCATCATGTTCAGCTAGAGTTTTCCCACAAACTGACATCTTCTAAATAATAGTACGTAATTCTTAGGAAAATCTCAGCACAAATGATTTCGTAAACAACTCACTGAATTGCTGCGACACCGTTAGTCACTCCAAAACGTTACTGTGGTCATTTCTAGATACTGGGCTCTCCGAGGAGGTTATATCTATATCCAAATAATCGATAATATCTGCTTGAGGATGTTAGCAAATTTTGCTATCAATAAATTTCAAATTATTTTCATAATTACGCTGAAATTTTACTGGGATGGGCCTACAGTCAGCTTTAAGAGTAAAAGAATGACGAGTATGATTTAATATACGCAACAGCTACACTATATATTCCTGAGGTTGTATCACCAAACTAAAGTTGTAAACTGTCATGTTCTAATATACCATGACCATGATAATTTCTGCACACAAGTTTGGAAGATCATTTTATTCCTTTGTTTTTGAAATTTGTTAATGATAGAGTATCAGATGAGGAAGACAAAGGTTGTTGGACATGTGCCATCATTACGTGAAAAATACCAATCTCGACGTTTCAATTTCGTAAAACTCAAATCTTTTTACAGTGCTAAAAACTAAATTACATCTACACAAACATGTTATAAAACTACGTTCTTAACCTAATAAACTTATCTACATTAATAACTATCTACATTTTAACCTAGATCCTAGAATGAGGTACAGTACAACAAAATGAACTTCTACTAAATATAAAAAAATTTTAACAGGGTGAAATTAATATAACCAAATAGGCGCTGCTAAGATACGATTTATTTATGCTTAGTTTGTGTAATATCGTTTCAGTCTGATTGGAATATAAATTTAATTGTGTTTTAACATTCTTCGTTGATATCGTGATTCGTGAATCTAATTCAAGTGAGCTAGATTGTTCATAAGCATTCTCTAATGTTAAGATATATTTTTCTTAGAGGCAATGACGTATATCGGAAGTCTTAGATGTCGCGGATAAAATGATCTCCATTTTGTCAGCTCTTACAGCTTTAAACCTTCGACCGACCTTGAACCGATATACTTTACCTAATAGTTTAAGTGTTCACTACATAAAAATATGTAGTTACTTATGTAGACTACTAATCTATATCTGCAGAAACGTGATGTATGATGTTATTCAACATAGGCCTATCTGTCTCAGGAAGTACTGGTTTGACACTTGAAATAAAGTTCTAAACTGTTCTAAACCAACTGTTGACATATGCTACTTACGGGTGGTTGTAGCGCTGGGACAGCTGCAGTGACAGTTGTTGACACACTTACGGGTAGTTGTAGCGCTGGGACAGCTGCAGTGACATTTGTTGACACACTTACGGGTAGTTGTAGTGCTGGGACAGCTGCAGTGACAGTTGTTCACACACTTACGGGTGGTTGTAGTGCTGGAACAGCTGCAGTGACAGTTGTTGATACACTTACGAGTGGTTGTAGTGCTGGGACAGCTGCAGTGACAGTTGTTCACACACTTACGGGTGGTTGTAGTGCTGGGCCAGCTGCAGTGACAGTTGTTGACACACTTACGGGTGGTTGTAGTGCTGGAACAGCTGCAGTGACCGTTGTTGACACACTTACGGGTGGTTGTAGTGCTGGGACAGCTGCAGTGACAGTTGTTGGCACACTTACGGGTGGTTGTAGTGATGGGACAGCTGCAGTGACAGTTGTTGACACACTTACGGGTGGTTGTAGTGATGGGACAGCTGCAGTGACAGTTGTTGACACACTTACGGGTGGTTGTAATGCTGGGCCAGCTGCAGTGACAGTTGTTGACACACTTACGGGTGGTTGTAGTGATGGGACAGCTGCAGTGACAGTTGTTGACACACTTACGGGTGGTTGTAGTGCTGGGACTGCTGCAGTGACAGTTGTTGACACACTTACGGGTGGTTGTAGTGGTAGAACAGCTGCAGTGACAGTTGTTGACACACTTACGGGTGGTTGTAGTGCTGGGACTGCTGCAGTGACAGTTGTTGACGTACTTACGGGTGGTTGTAGTGATGGGACAGCTGCAGTGACAGTTGTTGACGTACTTACGGGTGGTTGTAGTGCTGGGACTGCTGCAGTGACAGTTGTTGACACACTTACGGGTGGTTGTAGTGATAGGACAGCTGCAGTGACAGTTGTTGACACACTTACGGGTGGTTGTAGTGCTGGGACTGCTGCAGTGACAGTTGTTGACACACTTACGGGTGGTTGTGTGATGGGACAGCTGCAGTGACAGTTGTTGACGTACTTACGGGTGGTTGTAGTGCTGGGACTGCTGCAGTGACAGTTGTTGACACACTTACGGGTGGTTGTAGTGATGGGACAGCTGCAGTGACAGTTGTTCACGTACTTACGGGTGGTTGTAGTGATGGGACAGCTGCAATGACAGTTGTTGACGTACTTACGGGTGGTTGTAGTGATGGGACAGCTGCAATGACAGTTGTTGACGTACTTACGGGTGGTTTTAGTGATGGGACAGCTGCAGTGACAGTTGTTGACTTACTTACGGGTGGTTGTAGTGCTGGGACTGCTGCAGTGACAGTTGTTGACACACTTACGGGTGGTTGTAGTGATGGGACAGCTGCAGTGACAGTTGTTCACGTACTTACGGGTGGTTGTAGTGATGGGACAGCTGCAATGACAGTTGTTGACGTACTTACGGGTGGTTGTAGTGATGGGACAGCTGCAATGACAGTTGTTGACGTACTTACGGGTGGTTGTAGTGATGGGACAGCTGCAGTGACAGTTGTTGATACACTTATGGGTGGTTGTAGTGCTGGAACATCTACAGTGACAGTTGTTGACACACTTACGGGTGGTTGTAGTGATGGGACAGCTGCAATGACAGTTGTTGACGTACTTACGTGTGGTTGTAGTGATGGGACAGCTGCAATGACAGTTGTTGACGTACTTACGGGTGGTTGTAGTGCTGGGACAGCTGCAGTGACAGTTGTTGATACACTTATGGGTGGTTGTAGTGATGGGACAGCTGCAGTGACAGTTGTTGACGTACTTACGGGTGGTTGTAGTGATGGGACAGCTGCAGTGACAGTTGTTGACGTACTTACGGGTGGTTGTAGTGATGGGACAGCTGCAATGACAGTTGTTGACGTACTTACGGGTGGTTGTAGTGATGGGACAGCTGCAGTGACAGTTGTTGATACACTTATGGGTGGTTGTAGTGCTGGAACATCTACAGTGACAGTTGTTGACACACTTACGGGTGGTTGTAGTGATGGGACAGCTGCAATGACAGTTGTTGACGTACTTACGGGTGGTTGTAGTGCTGGGACAGCTGCAGTGACAGTTGTTGATACACTTATGGGTGGTTGTAGTGCTGGAACATCTACAGTGACAGTTGTTGACACACTTACGGGTGGTTGTAGTGGTAGAACAGCTGCAGTGACAGTTGTTGACACACTTACGGGTGGTTGTAGTGCTGGGACTGCTGCAGTGACAGTTGTTGACACACTTACGGGTGGTTGTAGTGATGGGACAGCTGCAGTGACAGTTGTTGACGTACTTACGGGTGGTTGTAGTGATGGGACAGCTGCAATGACAGTTGTTGACGTACTTACGGGTGGTTGTAGTGATGGGACAGCTGCATTGTCAGTTGTTGACGTACTTACGGGTGGTTGTAGTGATGGGACAGCTGCAATGACAGTTGTTGATACACTTATGGGTGGTTGTAGTGCTGGAACATCTACAGTGACAGTTGTTGACACACTTACGGGTGGTTGTAGTGGTAGAACAGCTGCAGTGACAGTTGTTGACACACTTACGGGTGGTTGTAGTGATGGGACAGCTGCAATGACAGTTGTTGACGTACTTACGGGTGGTTGTAGTGATGGGACAGCTGCAATGACAGTTGTTGACGTACTTACGGGTGGTTGTAGTGATGGGACAGCTGCAATGACAGTTGTTGATACACTTATGGGTGGTTGTAGTGCTGGAACATCTACAGTGACAGTTGTTGACGTACTTACGAGTGGTTGTAGTGATGGGACAGCTGCAATGACAGTTGTTGATACACTTATGGGTGGTTGTAGTGCTGGAACATCTACAGTGACAGTTGTTGACACACTTACGGGTGGTTGTAGTGGTAGAACAGCTGCAGTGACAGTTGTTGACGTACTTACGGGTGGTTGTAGTGCTGGGACTGCTGCAGTGACAGTTATTGACATACTTACGGGTGGTTGCAGTGCTGGAACATCTACAGTGACAGATTTTTTATATGCTTACTGGTGTTTGGAAGTTCTGAGACGTCTGTATTGACAGTTGTAGACTTACGTAGAAGTGGTTGATAGCAATGGAACATCTATAGTGGCAGTTTTTGACATAGGCCTAGTTACTACTGGTAATTGGTAATGTCGGAAGATCTTCAGTGACAATTGTTGACATACTTACGAGTGGTTTGCAGTGCCAGGACATCTGTTGACATACGCACGGGTGTTTGGTAGTGCTGGAACGTGTATAGATCTAGAGTGACAGTTTTTGACATATTTACGGGTGATTGGTGTAGCCGGAACATCTATAGTGACAGTTATTGGCATACTTACGGATGGCTGGAAGGGCTAGGATATCTGTAGTGAAAGTTGTTGGATTACTTCCCGGTGTTTGGTGCTATCGGAACATCTATAGTGACAATTGTTGACATACTTACGGGTGGTTGGTAGTACTGGAACACATGCAGTGACAGTTGGAGAAATACTTACGGGTGGTTGGAAGAGCTGGGACATCTGTAGTGACAGTTGTTGCCAAGCCGTTATCCAGCATTTCAGCACAGAGCCTGCGCCCAGTCCGCAGGCTGCCATAGTTTCATCTGAAAACCGTATCATATTTCAAATAAAGCAGGTGAAATTTATATTAAAAGTAAAACTCAAGACTTTCTAAAATGTTAGCATATAGGTTTCTGTCAAAAATTTTAATCAATTCCGATTTCCAGAAATGTCATGAAGGAGAAATTTTCAATATATGTGGAATATTTCAGTTACATCACACATTCCTGATCTAGGAAAATGCTCAAACGACCATATATAACGTTTTAACCCTAGATACAGGTAACTACTATTTATAATGTGGTTTCAATGAATGTACCTGTATTGCATTTTCGAACATTAGATTGATGTCAGTTTTCCACAACTTCATCCTTGAAAAATAGAAAAGCCCCGATCGAACGTAATTTTGTTAAATATCCCGGAATTTGAGCCCGTGATGTGGTCAGTGCTGGAGACACGGAGCTACTAGTAGGCCTACCACGGGACCAGCAAGAGACCTAAGATTAGACCATTTACTTCAAAGTTAAGAAATTTGTAAAGTGAGTCTGCCGTTGGACTATAAAATACTGTACATACTCGTACAGATAAATAGTAAATAATGGCACGTCAGTTGAAATTACAATTAATATATTTTAACAAACAAAGAATTTTATATAACGTGATAAAAGAAATTCATATTTTTCAATGCGTATTATACTTGTGATATAGACCTATTAAATGATAAATTGCATTAAAACGGGAAACATCTGTGACATTTCTCATTTATACGAATGTGCAGACAGTGCTGAGACAATTGGGGGATCTGTTCCAACGAGCCCCGAATAACAAAAGCACCCAAATTGAGCCAGTGCCTTAAAGCTGACCCTCGAACCAAACCTAATTCGAGCCAGCTATTCAACACTTGAACTAACTGAAGCGGAAATTATGTATTCAGCTACTTCAGTAAAACTTCATTATAACTAACTGTATTTAGCAAGTTACCCTACATGTAATGCGGTATGCTAGTGTTATTTTGATTAAATCATGTAATTGTCACTACTATAACTAAGTACTGACATTCAGTTCTCTTCTCCACACAACATCCGACTACCATCCAGTATGGACACCCCAGACTTCTCTAATAGTGTCCATGTCGATGGCAACTACTGAGCGGACGCCGTGTCGGTATTAAGAGGACCGAGCATGGAACCTATCGCTTACAATCTCCCAAACACTTTGTCCTCAAGTAGCTGGGTTACAGCACTTCGCCACCATATGTGGAGGATCGCTTCCTTGGCCACAAGCAGGCCATAACACCTCTGTAGTGAACTATTCCACGTCAGTTTATTGCCTTGTCCCTACTTGAACTAACGAGGTAAGGATCTTTGAATCTACTGAGAACATCTTCCATTCTAAAAAACGTACAAACCTCGGGATTAGAGGCGATTCGAGTGCACCTCAAACATCGTATTTGCCTTTGTACGTTGCTTCATGTTCTATCTCAAGCTCGCTTTCAAGTCGTTCTGGTGCAGCGTGGTGGCAAGGTTATTTGCGTGATATAAAGCAATAAATTCTTCGACCATCAGAGTACGATCGAAACGTACGTGTTCAACAATATTAAACTACAACTATAATTTTATTTTTGTGGAACGATACCAAATTAAACTTACTCATAAATTACGAATCTTTGCCGGGCTTTAAAACTATTTTAGTTTAATATAACAGCGATACGAAGATAACTATTGGGAATATTTGTAGGCTATATGCTATATTTTTTATTGCTGCTTTATGAAGACAAGCAATTATTGTTATACAATCAAAATTGATTTAGCTTGAAACAACTGTATTATTAACCTCAATCATTAAAACATTCCACACCAATCGCTTAATTTTACAAGATTTCGATTGACTTATACAGAACAAATCATTTCTCAACTCTTCTAGGACGATTATGGCTGGTTGGTCAATACCACAGTACATGAATGAAGGGGGGCAATTGCCCTTATACATGATTGCCGCTTATACATGTACGCATATGGGTGAGCGGGTGGGACATGTATAAGCGGACGGGTGGGTCACCATTGTACTGGCCAATACTGTGCCAAGTTTTATAAATGGCTATTGCCTTAACTTTATATGGCAAATAAACTTAATCTAAATGTTTAACCACAAAGAATAAGACGTCCTATAAATTAAAATAAGAAAATATGTTTGTTGCTGTTGAACAGTAGAATAATTGCTCTGACAAAAGTCAGACATTTAAACTATTAAAATTAAATACATAAATTAGTATAAAACTATTACACATCAAGTTATATGATTGCAGGTTAAATATGGCTATGGAAATTCAGTGACAATTAATCAGGAAAACATCCCCCCAAATATTTATTATTTATTCTCACCCATGACACAATGCTTTGACCAAAGTCTCGTACTCGTACATAGAACAACGTGATTTCGGCACCAGAAAGCGTTTTAAACAGCCTTAAAATGTTGTTCGTTGTTGACCTTCCAACAACAGCTTACAGGTCAATCTGACGCTTGTCTGAGATGGAAATATATCGCGAATAGTGAGTCTGTATTCTCGACAGTTGACATCTCTATCATGAATCAAAGAGCATTTTGATCGGCAGTAGAGTATTAGACAAAGACGTACAGGCTTCACTGAGTCAGCAAATCGTGCTCCCTGAAGGAATCTTTACAAAACTCCGAATTTTAACTTAGCGATTATAGTAATAGCTTTTTCAAAATCTAAATGCTCGTTCCATATTTTGTTTAGAGCATCCACTGTAGTCATGTACCATAAGAAGAGTGTGGGTGGATAAGATCGAAATACACTATTCTTAAGGCTTCAGAGTTGCAGGTTACGCAGTGTAACGTATGCAAATGCATGATGTAACCTTGAAGCAAATGTTGTCAACACGATCCTCCCAGGTCAGCCCTTCATCTAGGTATATTTTAAGGAATTCGTTGAATTTTTTTCATATTTAACCTCATATTTTAAAACAATAGCAGTATAGAATGCTGCTATCTTAAATTAAACTTGATAAAATTTGATTTAGAATAGTTGTAATAAATTATTAATATCAGAAAAATATTGAATACATACATTTAATTCGAAAAAAGATTTTATATCTAGTTCCTTAATAAGTTTGGTCAGCATATTGAACTATGTGCTCTTTTTGGACTGCTGAATTGAACCTGTTGACGTGAATTTGAAACCAAATAGGCCCAAGAGTCGATCGAAGAAGGTATAGTAGAAGGTCTATGCTAGTATGTCGTTTGATTTTTTTTCTTCTTAAAAATATATATCTCAACTCAATGGTCTCTATTTTTTGAGAGAAAAAAAGCCACTTGAGTGGAAGGCCTCGAACATCACATGACTCCAATTGGCGCAACTTAAAGGCTTTTGTAAAGTTCAAGAAACATTTTTAAAACTTTGAATTAATTTTTATGAGGCACTATGATATTGATTTTTTATATATGTACTTATAGTGTCTAATAACCTAAACTAGAAAAAATTTGGAAAATGTCGAAAAGCGAACTGTCTCTAGTCCAGTGTTATATCGAGGGTGCCTTTAGAATGCTGAAGTGAACATAGGTATGATATAATTTGTCGAGAAGTAGTGTTCAACCATATAAAAAACTTTAAATAAATTATTATTGACGAAAGGCTTAAATAGAACAATCGGATTGTTTTAGATAGAAAAGAAATGTGTTTAACAAGGAAAAGCTAAAATTTTTAGTACATCAATCACCAATGGCAAAACTCAACGAAATTTACGATTAAAGGCTAAAATGTATTAACGAGGAAAGGTTACAAACAAGTTTGCATCCACGAGGAGAGATAAAACAACGATCCAGAATAGATATACACGAAGTAAAGTGGAAACTAAACACACCGTAATGCAACTTCAAGAGGGAAGGCTACAGTATGCACATCCAAAAATAACAACTTTTATTAAACCTGAAGATGTTCTTCGTATATTTTTTTCAATGACCAAGCAATGTAGGCCTACGAGTATCCACGAGGGAAGATGAAAAATTAACGATATAAGTTAAAATGTTGGACACACGAGGGAAGACATAATACATCTACGAGAAGACAAAACAATATATGTACATTCATCCCTTAAGGGAGATGAAAACAGTCAAAACGGTGTCTACATCTACGTTGACAGCTAAAACTGTACCTACATCCACCAGAAAGATAAACATGTTCATACACATATATTTACGTGAGCCGCAGAAATGTAAAATAAGTCTACGAGAAGGGGCTTGAATGAACAAACATTCACGAGTGGAGTACCACCAAGGGAAGGTTCAACATGTATTGTTTATCATTGAAATGAACAAACGTTCACGAGTGGAGTACCACCAAGGGAAGGTTCAACATGTATTGTTTATCATTGAAATGAACAAACATTCACGAGTGGAGTACCACCAAGGGAAGGTTCAACATGTATTGTTTATCATTGAAATGAACAAACGTTCACGAGTAGAGTACCACCAAGGGACGGTGAATCCCTTATCCAACATTGAAATGAACAAACATTCACGAGTGGAGTACCACCAAGGGAAGGTTCAACATGTATTGTTTATCATTGTAATGAACAAACATTGACGAGTGCAGTACCACCAAGGGAAGGTTCAACATGTATTGTTTATCATTGAAATGAACAAACATTCACGAGTGAAGTACCACCAAGGGAAGGTTCAACATGTATTAAATTATTGAAATGAACAAACATTCAAGAGTGAAGTACCACCAAGAGAAGGTTCAACATGTATTGTTTATCATTGAAATGAACAAACATTCACGAGTGGTGTACCACCAAGGGAAGGTTCAACATGTATTAAATCATTGAAATGAACAAACATTCACGAGTGGAGTACCACCAAGGGAAGGTTCAACATGTATTGTTTATCATTGAAATGAACAAACATTCACGAGTGGAGTACCACCAAGGGAAGGTTCAACATGTATTAAATCATTGAAATGAACAAACATTCAAGAGTGAAGTACCACCAAGGGAAGGTTCAACATGTATTATTTATCATTGAAATGAACAAACATTCACGAGTGGAGTACTACCAAGGGAAGGTTCAAAATGTATTAAATAATTGAAATGAACAAGCATTCAAGAGTGGAGTACCACCAAGGGAAGGTTCAACATGTATTAAATCATTGAAATGAACAAACATTCACGAGTGGAGTACCACCAAGGGAAGGTTCAACATGTATTTTTTATCATTGAAATTAACAAACATTCACGAGTGAAGTACCACCAAGGGAAGGTTCAACATGTATTAAATCATTGAAATGAACAAACATTCAAGAGTGAAGTACCACCAAGGGAAGGTTCAACATGTATTATTTATCATTGAAATGAACAAACATTCACGAGTGGAGTACCACCAAGGGAAGGTTCAACATGTATTGCTTATCACTGAAATGAACAAGCATTCAAGAGTGGAGTACCACCAAGGGAAGGTTCAACATGTATTAGATCATTGAAATGAACAAACATTCAAGATTGGAGCACCACCAAGGGAAGGTTTAAAATGATTTGCTTATCATTGAAATGAAAAATATTCACGAGTGGAGCACCACCAAGGGAAGGTTCAACATGTATTGTTTATCATTGAAATGAACAAACATTCACGAGTGGAGTACCACCAAGGGAAGGTTCAACATGTATTGTTTATCATTGAAATGAACAAACGTTCACGAGTGGAGTACCACCAAGGGAAGGTTCAACATGTATTGTTTATCATTGAAATGAACAAACATTCACGAGTGGAGTACCACCAAGGGAAGGTTCAACATGTATTGTTTATCATTGAGATGAACAAACATTCACGAGTGGAGTACCACCAAGGGAAGGTTCAACATGTATTGTTTATCATTGAAATGAACAAACATTCACGAGTGGAGTACCACCAAGGGAAGGTTCAACATGTATTGTTATCATTGAAATGAACAAACATTCACGAGTGGAGTACCACCAAGGGAAGGTTCAACATGTATTGTTTATCATTGAGGTGAACAAACATTCACGAGTGGTGTACCACCAAGGGAAGGTTCAACATGTATTGTTATCATTGAGATGAACAAACATTCACGAGTGGAGTACCACCAAGGGAAGGTTCAACATGTATTGTTTATCATTGAAGTGAACAAACATTCACGAGTGGAGTACCACCAAGGCAAGGTTCAACATGTATTGTTATCATTGAGATGAACAAACATTCAAGAGTGGTAGTACCACCAAGGGAAGGTTCAACATGTATTATTATCATTGAAATGAACAAACATTCAAGAGTGAAGTACCACCAAGGGAAGGTTCAACATGTATTATTATCATTGAAATGAACAAACATTCACGAGTGGAGTACCACCAAGGGAAGGTTCAACATGTATTAAATCATTGAAATGAACAAGCATTCAAGAGTGGAGTACCACCAAGGGAAGGTTCAACATGTATTAAATCATTGAAATGAACAAACATTCACGAGTGGAGTACCACCAAGGGAAGGTTCAACATGTATTAAATCATTGAAATGAACAAACATTCAAGATTGGAGCACCACCAAGGGAAGGTTTAACATGTATTGCTTATCATTGAAATGAAAAATATTCACGAGTGGAGCACCACCAAGGTAAGGTTCAACATGTATTGTTTATCATTGAAATGAACAAACATTCACGAGTGGAGTACCACCAAGGGAAGGTTCAACATGTATTGTTTATCATTTAAATGAACAAACATTCACGAGTGGAGCACCACCAAGGGAAGGTTCAACATGTATTGCTTATCACTGAAATGAACAAACATTCACGAGTGGAGGACCACCAAGGGAAGGTTCAACATGTATTATATCATTGAAATGAAGAAACATTCAAGAGTGGAGTATCACCAAGGGAAGGTTTAACATGTATTGCTTATCATTGAAATGAACAAACATTTACTAGTGGAGCACCACCAAGGGAAGGTTCAACATGTATTGCTGAAATGTCCTGAAGAGTAAAAGACTCGTATCTACTTGCAAGGACTAGAGCAGTAAATGAAACAGGAAGCGTCTGATGATGAACCCCAATTGGATGAAATAAGTTACTTGGTGATCCGACCAATCACCGTTCACCGTGCTCTACCCGGTGGATCGCTGAAACCCAACGTGTCAACGTTCTACAGTAACTACAGAATAACAGCTATTTACTATTAGTTATTGAAATAAATTACGGACGTTTTATTCCGCAACCAATTCTGATTTGAAGACTTCTAGGGAAACAACACTGAGATTAATTTAACATCTAAAGATATCGTTATTTTTTGGAACCTGTAAATGCCAAATAGAATAATCGCAACTTAATTGCTTGCAGTTTTTATTAAACCTTACCAACAAAGAGATTTCAAATATGGTTTACTGATCATTTTCTAACAGTTTAAAATTCCTAACGTTTTATAGATAGTGGAAATTTCAACTTAAAGCATGCTGTAGACTGTATCGGCATAAACAGGTTATCATTTTTCAATCTCGATTCAGAGTTAGTTTTTATCCTCTAAGAACTGCTGCTTTTTTGACCAAGTTTAAATTTGTTGATTCATCGAAACTAAAATTATACTCTTAAGGTAAAAAATAAAATAAAATGGGAAAAGAAGTCAAAATCCATTCAAATAGGCGCGTTGAGCTATAAAATGTCCGATGAACCACCTTATTCTTTGGAAAGCATGTAACAATATAACGGATCACGTCGCTACGTTAACCAGTCCCCTGGCAACATGTTAATGTAGCGAACTGCAAGACGAACAGCAAACTGATTACACCACGAAAAATCCGTCTTTTATTTATCAAATAACCTTTTTTTTCAATAAAAATATACGCAAAATTATTAAAATGCACATCGTTTTGGAGTCAATCCTATTTACATGAATCTATTTGTTTTAGTTAACGCTTAAGTACTGGTGTAAATTCGGTAACTAATGCAATAATTTATAACAATCATATTTTTAAAAACTCAACGATTGCAGGCATTATTCATTGTTAGACAAGTTTATTAGATTCATGTCACGGGTCACCCACAGAAATATCCTGTGTGTCCAATGATCGTAGTGTCAAGACATTAATTCATGTCGAATTGTGTTTGTAGTCATTTCACCAGGTGTTTATTTAATAACTTATTTACATAAAAGTACTAAGATTTTCATGCAAATCCTATTATGGATCTTCATGCACCCATAATACCCACCCGCCCGCCCATACACGTACTGTGGTACTGACCCACCCGCCCACCCATACACGTACTGTGGTACTAACCCACTCGCCCACCCATACACGTACAGAGGTATTGAACCACCCGCCCACCCATACACGTACTGTGGTACTGACCCACTCGCCCACCCATACACGTACTGTGGTACTAACCCACCCGCCCACCCATACACGCACTGTGGTACTGACCCACCCGCCTACCCATACACGTACAGTGGTATTGACCCACCCACCCACCCATACACGCACTGTGGTAATTGACCCACCCGCCCACCCATACACGTACTGTGGTACTAACCCACCCGCCCGCCCATACACGTACTGTGGTACTGACCCACCCGCCCACCCATACACGTACTGTGCTACTAACCCACTCGCCCATCCATACACGTACAGAGGTATTGACCCTCTCGCCCACCCATACACGTACTGTGGTACTAACCCACTCGCCCACCCATACACGTACTGTGGTATTGGTTGTTCATGACCCTTAAAAACCACTAAACAAAGAAGCACGCTACAGTAGTACACAATGTACTAGCTCTCCCCCCACCCATACACGTACTGTGGTACTGACCCACTCGCCCACCCATACACGTACTGTGGTATTGGTTGTTCATGACCCTTAAAAACCACTAAACAAAGAAGCACGCTACAGTAGTACACAATGTACTAAGCTCTCCCCCCACCCATACACGTACTGTGGTACTGACCCACTCGCCCACCCATACACGTACTGTGGTATTGGTTGTTCATGACCCTTAAAAACCACTAAACAAAGAAGCACGCTACAGTAGTACACAATGTACTAAGCTCTCCCCCCACCCAACCCCATATTCCTATTCCTTTATTATACTTAGATTCTGAGCAAGTCATCCTTTATTATGATTCCTTTATTATAATTCTAATATATGTTATGAAACACTCATCTCTTAAGTGAGGTTAAGTGTAATAGAGGACCTAATGGTCCTAACTTTGCCTCACAAAATAACACTTTTTTCATTTCATTTCATCTCTTCCATGTTCATATTAGGATTACACCCAATAAAAACATTTCATTTGCATCTAATTAATTTTCATCACTAGATATTGAAATCCAATATACGAGGCACAACAATTGAATTATTTTTGGAGGTGTATGATACGGCGTTTTGATGACAAAGACCTAATACCGTACTGAGTTCTATGCAGTAGTTTCGAAGGTGTATGATATGGCGTTTTGATGACAAAGACCTAATACCGTACTGAGTTCTATGCAGTAGTTTCGGAGGTGTATGATATGGCGTTTTGATGATAAAGACCTAATACCGTACTGAGTTCTATGCAGTAGTTTCGGAGGTGTATGATATGGCGTTTTGATGATAAAGACCTAATACCGTACTGAGTTCTATGCAGTAGTTTCGGAGGTGTATGATATGGCGTTTTGATGACAAAGACCTATCCATACTTGGGAAAGTTAATGATTTTTTTTAACTGAATAAAGTTAAAGTTAATACTCTAAAAAAGTAACTAATTGAAGTTAAAAGTTAGAATAGATTGAAACTAACTGATTAAAGTTAAATGATTAGAAAATTAACTGAAATTGAAAGTTAAAAGTTAGTTTTGGTACAGTAAAATATACATAAACAAATACTTAACCTGTATTATGTATTATTATTTATAATATCTTAGATAGATAGGCCTATTTATAATACATTATTATACAATAAGTATTGTAAAATACTTATTGTATAATAATTATACTCGTAAATATAAATATATATTTATATGGTGTATAATTATACAAATTAGACTATAGCAATTTCTACAGTAATTTTTGTTTATATAACTGTCCGAAATTTTAAAAATTAAATATTTCATTTAATATTTTAAATTATTAACAAAAACTGACATAAGTCTTTTAAATTAAAGTTTTACAGTTTTAAGCTATACTTTAAAAAATCAATAACTATCTTATAGGAAATTTACGATAGCAAAACATTTTTGTTTTAATTGGCGCAGATAATTAGAAAGGCCAATTAATATCGTGACATGTTGACTCCAGGTGATTTTTATCAGGCTGGAGGCCAAATAATATCGTGACATGTTGACTCCAGGTGATTTTTATCAGGCTGGAGATGATAAGGAAGGGTCACTGATAAGAAATAATGGGGATTAGCGGTAAACAAAAACTGAACAAAATATACTCACTCTATAAGTGAGTGAAAGCAAATCTATTCATACTATTTTCGATAAGCAATTACGTTTATTAGATGTTTAAGAGTTTGCCGTTCTGAGTGCATGTTTTATTCTTATCACTATCTTTTCTTTTCTACGGTGCCGATGACAAAATAATGAAAACAGAACGAAATATAGCAATTGTTACTTGAAATATGTTCTGCAATCTTGAATATAGTTTATTCTGTTGCGTGGTATCATATAATGGATTGATTTTGCCTAGTAAGCCTAATTTAAAATAAAGTAAACGTTTGAGGAAATGTTGGTTTGATGAACCATTTAAATAGTTTTTCCCGACTACTTTTGAACAGGACAATTTAGATACGTAATGATCAATTAATCAAATATTGACAGCATTAACGTCAAAATGCAACTGATTTTCCTAATTAATTATACAGATAGATGGGTAAACAGGTAAAATTACAGTATTAGAGTTTATGAAAGATAAACAAGCTTAGACCCAACACGTTGATTTAAAACAAGATAACTAAATGACTATCTCAACTTTATCCCTAAACATAAACTAGTCAAGTGAAATGATCACCCCAGGGACATAAGTCAATCCCACAACAATGGTATACTCGTTTGGTCCGCCTTTTTTTATTTATAAGGCAGTAAAATGTGAGTAAAGGGGAAGGGGTGCGTCTTCTAAACAGTGACCTTGCTTGTCGGTGAATGAGGAAAACAATCGGTCTTTGACCTGAGTTTTAGATACTTTCTCCCCAGTCCACATTCCTCGGACCAAATGGCATCTTTTATCACATTTGAAAAACTAACTGAGTTACTTTAACCGTTAGCCAAATTTTCAACTAGTTAAAGTTAGAAGTTAAATATTACCAAAACTAACGAATAAGTTAAAAAGTTAATAGAAAAAGTAACGATTACATTTAATCGTTAATTATTTTTAATCGTTAATACCGTATTGAGTTCTATGCAGTAGTTTCGAAGGTGTATGATATGGCGTTTTGATGACAAAGACCTAATACCGTACTGAGTTCTATGCAATAGTTTCGAAGGTGTATGATATGGCTTTTGATGATAAAGACCTAATACCGTACTGAGTTCTATGCAGTAGTTTCGAAGGTGTATGATACGGCGTTCCTGAGTTTTTGGTTTTTTTTACTCTGGTTTTTTATCAAGTTGGGACTTATAAATAATAATACAATTTATTTACAGCCTGACCCTGTTTTACAGAATAACTCAACACTATCAGCCCCTCCCCCTGAAAAGGTAATTCTTTCTAGCCTTTCCTTGGGCAATTAACTACTCACTTGATGTTCCAGTCAAACGTGTCTTAAAACTAAAATATTTTCTTAAAATATTCAATCATTTTCGTCTTTAGGGTAGTGGTACTATCATTTTTATTATCATACGACTTACGTCCTAATTAAACAAACTATTCTGATTCATTAAAATACTTTTAATTTTATATTCCGCTTGAGTGTGTTTAAGCGACTGTTAAACAATATTACATATTAATTTCCCCCTGAGATAAATTAAACTTTTTTAGTTTACAAATTCCTAAAACAAATATGAAGTGCGTTTTGATGACAAAGACCAATATAACACCGTACTGAGTTCTATACAGTGGTTTCGGAGGTTAATGATACGGCGTTTTGATGACAAAGACCTAATACGGTACTGAGTTCTATGCAGTAGTTACGGAGGTGTATGATACGGCGTTTTGATGACAAAGACCTAATACGGTACTGAGTTCTATGCAGTAGTTACGGAGGTGTATGATATGGCGTTTTGATGACAAAGACCTAATACGGTACTAAGTTCTATGCAGTAGTTACGGAGGTGTATGATATGGCGTTTTGATGACAAAGACCTATATAATACCGTACTGAGTTCAATGCAGTAGTTTCGGAGTTGTATGATACGTCGTCTTGATAACAAAGACCTAATACGGTACTGAGTTCTATGCAGTAGTTACGGAGGTGTATGATACGGCGTTTTGATGACAAAGACCTAATACGGTACTGAGTTCTATGCAGTAGTTACGGAGGTGTATGATATGGCGTTTTGGTGACAAAGACCTAATACGGTAGTGAGTTCTATGCAGTAGTTACGGAGGTGTATGATATGGCGTTTTGATGACAAATACCTAATACCGTACTGAGTTCTATACAGTAGTTTCGGAGGTTTATGATACGGCGTTTTGATGACAAAGACCTATATAATACCGTACTGAGTTCAATGCAGTAGTTTCGGAGTTGTATGATACGTCGTCTTGATGACAAATACCTAATACGGTACTGAGTTCTATGCAGTAGTTACGGAGGTGTATGATATGGCGTTTTGGTGACAAAGACCTATATAATACCGTACTGAGTTCAATGCAGTAGTTTCGGAGTTGTATGATACGTCGTCTTGATGACAAAGACCTAATACGGTACTGAGTTCTATGCAGTAGTTACGGAGGTGTATGATACGGCGTTTTGATGACAAAGACCTAATACGGTACTGAGTTCTATGCAGTAGTTACGGAGATGTATAATACGGCGTTTTGATGACAAAGACTTAATACGGTACTGAGTTCTATGCAGTAGTTACAGAGGTGTATGATATGGCGTTTTGGTGACAAAGACCTAATACGGTAGTGAGTTCTATGCAGTAGTTACGGAGGTGTATGATACGGCGTTTTGATGACAAAGGCCTAATTACGTACTGAGTTCTATGCAGTAGTTTCGGAGGTGTATGATACGGCGTTTTGATGACAAAGGCCTAATACCGTACTGAGTTCTATGCAGTAGTTTCGGAGGTGTATGATACGGCGTTTTGATGACAAAGGCCTAATAACGTACTGAGTTCTATGCAGTAGTTTCGGAGGTGTATGATTGGCGTTTTGATGACAAAGGCTTAATACCGTACTGAGTTCTATGCAATAGTTTTTGAGGTGTATGATACGGCGTTTTGATGACAAAGGCCTAATACCGTTCTGAGTTCTATGCAGTAGTTTCGGAGGTGTATGATACGGCGTTTTGATGACAAAGGCTTAATACCGTTCTGAGTTCTATGCAATAGTTTCGGAGGTGTATGATACGGCGTTTTGATGACAAAGGCCTAATACCGTTCTGAGTTCTATGCAATAGTTTCGGAGGTGTATGATACGGCGTTTTGCTCAAGAAGAAGTTTATAAAGCTACGTTTTCAAATACAAAATATTAAACTATCTTAAAACAACAAACATTTTTCAAAAGTAACAACAAAACAGTTAAGGGGTAAAAAAAATGTCGACAACGGGAAAATATACTTTGAAAATTGCTTTCAGCCAGCAATCTATGGAAGAAACTCATAAAACAGAACTTTATGAGGCAATTCAGGAAAGAATGGAGAGGTGAGTGGTTGTTAAAGGCCCTTTAATAAACAATAACTACTTAGTGCTGCGGTGAATTGAAGCAGATGGACGAAAACTGATCGAAGAGAGAACTCCACACGCCACCAATCGTCTCTGCCGACTCATATCGAGGATAATGACAAGGGGAAATCGTGATTTATTTAGGAATAATTAAGTCAATAAGTAAAGAGAATAGTTTTATTCGTACGACCTCATTCAAAGAAATGAAAATGGTGATAATAAAAATAATAAATTAAACATGAGAATAGGTAGAGCCAATAATGATTTTTTTTATTCAATAGGCTATTGGTGTAAAGTATTCGAGAGTTGTACATTACACCAACTGCCCTCCTTGTACAACTCTCCCCCTTTACTCTCTCATTGTTGTTCGCCATCCCTCGACATTCGTTATTCTTAGTACGTTCAACCTCAAGTAAAGTAAAACGACCGATTATATTTCTTTTTTGAACATTGATCAAACCAAACAGAACCAAACCTAACAAAACATGACTGAAACCTGCACATATCCAGCTCTAACACGCTTAGTAACGTTCCGATTGTAAACACCTTGCCATAACGGTGATTAGCGCGAAATTCTGCATAATTTGAGTATGCTACCCTCATTGGTGAATAAGGTCACCTCTTATTCACACCAATAACGCTAGATTTATGAACGAAAACATTATTTCTTTTTTTCTCATTTTCGTAATTTTCCCAGCTTCCCCCTCCTAAATTTTTAAAGTACTTTTTTGAGAGTACTTTAAAAAATACAAATTTTTAAAGATGTTTTGAGAACAAAAATCTTTAAAATTCATAATTTATAAAGAAAAAACTTTTTCTAACTATCATGTGTGTTTAATCTTTATTTCTGTACAGTCCATAGCTAATGGTCAAATATTACCCATAATTATGGAATTTTGATTCCTAATAAAGAAGAATATTGAATATAGAATATTGAGATTTCTATATGAATCCGTTGGTTTAGGCTTTAGGTAGGGTGATATCCATAATGCAGTATGAGTATCCCTAGTTGCCATGTATTGTACTAAACTTTGTTACATTTCACTTGATTGTACATGATACTAACTTAGACATTAAAACATTGGTTTAAAAAATCGATTATAAAAATAACGAAAATATAATCTAGCAATAATTTGTGGACGGAAAAAACAAAACTTTGTGTTTATATCCTGTGCACGGGGTCAATAAGGCCTTCTATCCTCTCAAAATGATGTTGGCAAAGGCTCTTCCGCTGCTTGATGATTTTAATCCCATAATAACAATGTTATTTGCGAATCCATAATTTGTCATTATTTATTGACCAAACTTTGTGTATTAGGTATCATTTAAAACGTTTTCATATTGCGCACTGGGTTTACTTTTGTTATTTTGAATATATACACTTATTAAAAAATAAATAAATAAAAACTTGTAAATAAATGTTTTTTATATTTTTTCTATAAAACTAATAAGAAATTCGCAAAGAAATTCCAACGCGCAATTTCATTCATTATCAAACGGAATTAGTTTACAGAAATCCGTTTAAAAATACTGTTTAATTTGAATATGTTTAATTTGGATAAAAATACTGATACGCGGGATATGTCCGGTTCGAAAATATCATTGTTCTTATGGGATTAGGCCTAAACATAACATGGGCGAAAACCTCCGACAGCCTCTCTAGACTCTTAATGTAAAGGGACAAATTAATTAAAAAAAAATGAAAATATTAGTTTGCATGTATACTAACTTAAACACCAACGGTTTATCATAGAAATTTTTTTGTCATTTACCAATTTGTACAAAAACATACGGAACAAAAATATAAAAGCATGGCAATGAATTTTGTGAAATTGTATTTACTTTGTAAGTAAACCTATTGAAACAACCATCAACATCACAGTTGTCTCAATATTACTGAAACAAAACAAATCAGAGGCTTACCTCAAGCTGGAGTCCTCCAATGCCGGATACATGGTAAGGTTATAATTCATTAATGTATCTCATATGGTCGTATCACAGTGTTATGACAGAAAATTGGTAGCAATCACAGGAAAAGGCCACCAGAACAACACAATTCAGGATATAATGATCAGCTGTAGTCCTATGTAGCTTATTTCAAATCAAACAATGTCCAATTTATTGTGCCTTTATAGGAAGCACGCGAAACCTTCTGTAGGCGTATTATAAACTACAATTTCTTAGAATGAAAATGAAACACTTGGTGAAAAACTATGGTATTTACTCAGGTAGTTAATCGAAATGTTACGTAACGGATGCACACCATAAACAAAAATAAACCGTATGACGAATATTTAACATTATTGTCACTAATATAACCAATATATAATAAAATACATTTTTATGGGTATAAATTTGGTCAAGTGGTAAGAGGATTTATTATTTATTGGTTGTTTACTCTATATGTGTGCTATATTTCTTCTCAATTTTAGTGGGTCAACTTTGTACGTTAAACGAATTTAAAATTAAATGTTAAAAACGTTGAATAAATTTAAAAAACGTTAGATTATAAAAGAAAACAAGGAAATTAAAAATTTATACTTTCTTAAATCATATTAAAAAAATTTTTTTATCTCTCGAAATCAATAGTTTGATTGATATAAAAAAAATATTAAAGTTCAATATTTTTACGTCATTACTGAGTCCATTTCGACACATTCTTACATCGGCTTATAGTCAGACAAAGAATTAAGTTGAGATATCTCATGAACTGAAATACAATCACATTTAATATATTGTACTTAGTTGCGACTAATTTGGCCTCCGTCTTATAACAAGTCTCATAAATCCGGTTTCAACTCGGAAATCCAAGAATATTTATACTGGTTCTTAAAGTTATTGTTATTTCCAAAACAAGTCATTATTCAAGATAGCTCTAGGTAGGTTCTACCTAAACATTTTTATTGTAGATAACAAACACAAGTGTTATTTCTACAATCAAATGTTAAGTAAAAATATCGTGCGTGACAACTCACCTAAAACAACAACTCACATAAAAAGTTTTATCTAAGATAACTAACGATAGTTTCCACACAGCAGTTGTAATCTAAGATAACTAACGATAGTTACTACACAGCAGTTGTTATCTAAGATAACTAACGCTAGTTTCCACACAGCAGTTGTTATCTAAGATAACTAACGCTAGTTTCCACACAGCAGTTCTTATCTAAGATAACTAACGATATTTTCTACACAGCAGTTGTTATCTAAGATAACTAACGCTAGTTTCCACACAGCAGTTGTTATCTAAGATAACTAACGCTAGTTTATACACAGCAGTTGTTATCTAAGATAACTAACGATAGTTTCCACACAGCAGTTGTTATCTAAGATAACTAACGATAGTTTCTACACAGCAGTTGTTATCTAAGATAACTAACGCTAGTTTCCACACAGCAGTTGTTATCTAAGATAACTAACGATAGTTTCCACACAGCAGTTGTTATCTAAGATAACTAACGCTAGTTTCCACACAGCAGTTGTTATCTAAGATAACTAACGCTAGTTTCCACACAGCAGTTGTTATCTAAGATAACAAACTATAGTTTCCACACAGCAGTTGTTATCTAAGATAACTAACGCTAGTTCCCACATTTACCTGTCTTTATCTAAGATCACTAACACTAGTTAGTTTCCATGGAACAGTTTTATTCAGGAAAGAAACGCTAATTTCTACTTACCAGTTTATATTCACGATAACAAAGACTGGTTTCCTAACAACATTCAATTGAAGATTTTAAATTTGTTAAGGTCTAACAGGGCCAGAAATAATAAGGCTTTGTGGCTACTAACTGTAATTCTATATAACACTCTGAATAACGAAATTACACACTATTTGCTATTTACAAACTTAAATTACTAGATATACATTTTGGCACTTGAAAATTAATCATAATAATTTTAAAGAATTAACGTCACTTAACACATTCAACTCTTGTTATATCAGACACTGCTCGGTGTCTGATTTGGCTTTTAAACTGGAGAGTGTAATTCTTGCTACGTGAATCAGGGGATAATAGGTGTTAACGAGTTCGTGATACAATCTTCCATCCATCATGCAAACCACCCTCATATTATACCAACTTATAAGTAAATAGACTTGGTCGGAATTTCCAAAAAATAACTTAGTCATTTTTCTATTGTAAAATTATACTAGTCAATAAATTGTTTGTAGAAAATAAACTGAAATTCGTAAAATTTAGAATCAGTAAACTCCACAGCGGAACATTGCAGTTAAATGGAAGAGTAGCGTGACCGCACAATTAACGCTTATTCGTTGCGGTTACTTAATTCTCAATAATGGAACTAGCATGAGTTTAGAACGGCTTTCTTTATCGTGGTGTGATTACCAACAGAAAAAGTAAAGCTTAAAACTGTCACAACAGTATTACTGATTTAGCAAGCAAGTAAATACATTTGGTAAATTTGTAACTTTCCATAAAATGAAACCAAACGCTCCCTAACATTACTTCCCATAGTATATTTGACTTATTATATTTTTGTTGTTGTTGTTTCTATTGTTCTAATAAATATTTTAGAAGTATGGCGGAATATATTTTGAAAATGAGTGTATATAACGAGTATAGTCTTTGTTACTTAACAAAGCCAGCCGATCGTTAGGAAGAACTATGTATCACAGACCTATAGCTAGATTAACTAAGTAACCTACAGCTTGTCGTGGAATCCGAACCATTTAATATTGGTATATTTTAGTCTTAATTTGATTGATAAGGCTGATGCTCAACTAACACTTCATTCCTCCCTTTAACACTTCATAATACTGTTCACTAAATTCCATATCCTGAATCCATGCTGTTTGCGGCTCGCCCACTTGTGGCACCCTACCATTTGCGGCATTCTTAGTAAATTAAACCAGGGTTATTGTTGTATTGGTAAAGGTTGGCAGCTGTCACTTGTAAGGGATGTGCCACTTGCGGCCCACTGAAGATTATCCTAATAAATACATTCAACTATTTCTTGGCAGTAGATAACATATTAGTATACCTTACAGCTACCACATGCAAGGTAAACTGTTAATGCTTGAAGAATCTGTCATCACTGTTACGGATCATCAACGCAAACCGGACATGGTGCAAGTGGAAGTGAGGGCGCGAGTGTCATCTGCCAATAAATGAAATAGGGAAGGAATGACGCTATATCTAGTATAATTAACGAAGAAATCGGTTCATTGTTCGACAAAGGTCTTCAGTTTGTGTCAGACATTCCCAATAATCACAACAATATTTAAAACCATTGTGTTTCTCTCTTTATTTTACCAACAATAATAGCTCCTACGTTACCGTAGTGAACGATAGAGATTTATTTAGAATTTTATGAAATGATATACACTTTTTCATAATTAACTATTTAGTTAAGGTTATAGAGATTACATGAACTGAAGAGATAAAATATTTGTTTGATTATAATCAACACTACTGTACATTTAATGTCTATAGCTGTATGTGTAGAATAGTAGATAAAAACTGATCGTTCATTTTATAATATTAAAAATCAGCCATACTCAAATAGGACAACAAAATAAAGGTTTAAGTGCCTAGATAATAGCATTGTTGCCAATATATTTTTAGCTAAACCACTGAATTTTAATAATGAGTTTCTTGAATGTGGTACAATATAAAAATTACTGATTATCAGTTTATGCCACATCAAAGCACGGTAAACGGCTTGTAACTATAAAACACAAACCACTTATTAATTCAATGCTACAATTATTGTCAACTCTTAATCTCTCTGTGGGACTTTTGTTTTCGTATTATTATTACATGTGATCCTTGTCATTATAATACGAATATTTGGATAAGTATGTTTATATTTGAACTCCAGTAACTCATAACCGATGTTGGATATGTTTGTTTAAATTTGAACATTCAGTAACTCAAAACCGATGTTGGGTAAGTCTGTTTATATTTGAACATCCAGTAACTCATAAGCCAATGTTGGATAAGTTTGTTTATATTTGAACATCCAGTAACTCATAACCGATGTTGGATAAGTTTGTTTATATTTGAACATCCAGTAACTCATAAGCCGATGTTGGATAAGTCTGTTTATATTTGAACATCCAGTAACTCATAAGCCGGTGTTGGATAAGTTTGTTTATATTTGAACATCCAGTAACTCATAACCTATGTTGGATAAGTTTGTTTATATTTGAACATTCAGTAACTCAAAACCGATGTTAGATAAGTCTGTTCATATTTGAACATCCAGTAACTCATAAGCCAATGTTGGATAAGTTTGTTTATATTTGAACATCCAGTAACTCAAAACCGATGTTGGATAAGTCTGTTTATATTTGAACATCCAGTAACTCATAACCGATGTAGGATAAGTTTGTTTATATTTGAACATCCAGTAACTCATAACCTATGCTGGATAAGTTTGTTTATATTTGAACATTCAGTAACTCAAAACTGATGTTAGATAAGTCTGTTCATATTTGAACATCCAGTAACTCATAAGCCGATGTTAGATAAGTCTGTTCATATTTGAACATCCAGTAACTCATAACCGATGTTGGATAAGTTTGTTTGTATTTGAACATCCAGTAACTCATAACCGATGTTGGATAAGTTTCGAGCCATGTAAGATAAACATTATTAACTTGGTAAATATTACAAACAATGTCTATTTATTATTATTTAATGTCCATTTGTTAACGTTACAGAGATTCCCTTCCATCACACAAAGAGATTTTTTTTAACTACAACAATAAATACATAAATCTGAAATGTACGAGTTTCGATTCATAGTTAACCCGATAATTCGGAAATAATAATTCTGGACCGCAAGTGGTAGTTCGACCATCTTCCTCTTGATCCCAAAGTCGTAAATTAACCAATAATGAGGGGGTCAGTTCAAATCGTGCCGTAAATGTTAGAAAAAACCGGTTTGCCAAAAGTAGGCAAGCCGCAAATAGGCGCACACCCAATATAATTACTTAAACGCATTGTTATACTATGTACGGTTTCTTATTAGATATGTCTTTTATTAATTTTGTGTATAAACAAGTCAACTTTATTCAGTTTTAAATTGTGACTTAATATGTGCATATACATCAATATAGTAGTTTTGTGTTGATTGTATTTTTTCTCTTTCTTAAATTATTTTAATGGGTTCATTTTTATATTATTTACTTGTATGTACTTGTATTCACACTTAAAAAACTGTTTGGATATAAACTTTTATTAAATTTATTATAACTTTATTATAAATATAGTTTCTTTGCACAACATTTTTATTTCTCAATATTAAGACCATCTAGTAACCACGCACAGTCATATGCTGATGTGGTGCATTTTTTCATATATATGGTTTCATATTTTATATTTTGTAATTTTACAAGAAATACATTATTACTTTATTTGAACATATAATAAACATTTTCAGATAATGATTGTATGGTTACATTACTTTTGAATAAATTTCGGGAAGGCCTATATAATAAAAATTAGTTGGGAACACACGGAGACCATTGATTATTGAAAGAAATGGGATGAATTGAACAAAACAATGAACCTATAAATGTAAATATTTACCTATGACTTGTCACCCTAGTGACTCTGTGCCAGTAGCAAATAACTAATTACAAGTCCAAAGCAAGTTGCCTCACGCTTAGGCGTGGGTCCAACTTGTTCACAACAAATAGACCTGACGCATCACTGAACTCCAAAACGAATCACAGGTAGATTTTGATGACAACGTTTTACTTTGTTAAACTCAACAACAAGTTTGAAAATTAGTGGGTAAATGAATTACTTTAAAATTGAATTCAACGTTAAAATTCCGAGAAAATACAATAAAAGAAGTATTACTGCCAAATTGAATCCAGTTGTAAAGATCTGCAATCAATATGGCCAATCAATATGGATCACACAAGTGCAAATGAGAAGTTTGCTGAAGTATCGTCCTCATTTATGGTAGCTTATATTGACTTCACTGGCAGACGACCTGCCATTATTACTTGAAGTTGTATTTCAGGGCTGGGAATCAGAATTCTCCTCCTACCCCCCCCCCCCAAATTTCCGATAATTTATTCCCAAAACTATTAATTTTCCAATAACATTATTTCCATAGGTATTTTTTCGATCACATAAATGTTTTCCAATATTTATTCCATTTGTGCCAAAGCATATACTGACACATTCGATCAGAAGGACTTCGGCACCAATACATCAAGGCTTCGCAGATGTTGGTAGCTCTAGCCTTCCTCCCGCCTGATGATGTACCCGAGGCTTTTGATACTTTGGCGAATGAAGTTTCAGATGATTTCTCCACAGTAGCGTCGCACAGTATTTTGATGTAACATATGTGGACGAAGGCGAGGGGTTGCACCGAGATACCCACCCTCTATGTAGAACCAATACGATGCTGTTCTTCAACGTCAGGTTAGGACAAACAATGTGTCAAAAGGATGGCACAAGGGCTTCCAGGTCCTTTCGGAAAATACCGAACCACTCTCTTTTCTTTTTTAACGGGATCACAAAATGAAAATATTCATTGGAGGTGACCTAAATGCCCGGTTTGACGTTAATAAAAACACAAGTCATGTTAAATGTTACTAAACACGTTAAGGCAGTATGACTTTTACAACCATAATGTAAAACCAACTCGTGGTGCGGCTCGTCTGGACTTGTCTTCAATTTTCTAACGTTGTTGTAGATAATGCCTCTTCATAGGTCGACCCTTTTCCCTACTCGGACCATGATTCTCTATGGATACGTTTCTGCCTTGAGGATGATCCTGTTAATCAAAACAGAGACCTACAAAAATTAAAAGAATAAAGTCAAAAGCCAATATAGAGACCTTTAAATATCTGTTAACTGGAATTAATTGGCAATGTGAACTAGGTAATTCTCTTTATTATCCCGTAAAGTGTTTTAATGTCTTTTTCAATTCTTTTATGTTTTCGATCAATCCGAGTTTTCCCCTTAGGCTGTGTAATATTCTAGTCAATACAAATATGCTGGTTCGCTTCTGACCTTGCAATCTTAAAAAATCTGCTTGTATTAGCCTATAACCTTTATAAAACCTATCAAAAAGAAACTTCCAAAAACTGTTATTTACATATTTGTTTACATATATAGGTCCTCTATTAATAAGGGTAAATTAGATTATAACACTCGTTTTATCGAGGAATCTGGTAATAGATGTAGTGCTTCCTGGTCAGTAATTAGTGACATATGCAATGAATCTAAAAGACGGGGCAATATGAATATAACACCTGACTGCTTCAATAGGTTTTTTGTTGATTTTGTGAAACAAATTAGAAAAAATATACTTAAACCGTATGATTTACCTACACTTTGGCTTCTGATTTTCTGGTGCATGATGTAAAAACGAATGCACGTTTTGAATGGAAAAATGTTAACTTCTTTGGATGTTTTATCAGTTTGTCAGAATATGAACAAATCTAAAAGTAGAGATTTATACGATCTTCAGGTGACCTATTGAAACATGTGGGCGAGTCTATATGTGAACCGCTTGCCATTAGTACAAACGTCTGTTTAGGTAATGGTATTACTTCAAATTCACTGAAAATTTCAAAAGTGGTTCCGGTCTTTAAAAAAGGAGAGAAGACAAATCCGGCCAGTTTTCGATGATTCCTATCCTGGAGAAGATTATTGAATACATTTTCCATGGGCAGGCAAGTGAGTATGTGGAATATCTTGACTTTTTTTCCAATGCTCAGTTTGGTTTCAGATGGAAACCCTGCTCTACTACGACTACTACTAGTCTTGGTCCAAGCATGAATTGAGAGACTTCTCGCAGTGCGAGATAGTACTCTTCTTCCCGCCCTCCCATACAGGTACGGTGGTACTAACGTACGTACCACACCAGGAGTTATTATTAAACTTATTAACCATGGGGGAATTTAACACCATGGTTCCATGGGAAACTCGACCATAGGTGCCATTAACACCATGGTGACTGACATCTTAAATACTTTTGAAAGAGGAGACCGTGCTTGGGGAATATTTCGTGACCTAAGTAGGCCCTTCGGTTTGTTGACCATGGAATTTTACTTGATAAATTGGAATATTATGGCATTTATGGTTCGGCTCTAAATGTCTTCAAATCGTACAGCTAGTTTGCGTTGATTAAATGGTCTTCGGTGCTTGGGCTTGAATGCGGAGTCCGCAGGGCTCTCTTCTGGGACCTATCTTATTTTTAATAGTAATAAATGATTTGCTTAATATTATAAAAGGTGGTAATAAATGTTACATTTTTGCAGATGTCACATTTATAGTTTAAAGTTTCAGAACTCTTAAAGAATGCTTCCTATTCATTTTCTTCAAATAGCTTTTTACTAAACAGTAGCAAAACTCAGACATATTTAGCCTCAGGTCAGTAAATAATGGTACAATATCCAATTCTCATGTTAAGTTTCTTGACATGGTCACTGATCAGAAGCTCTTGTGGTCCCTCATATTGAGACCTACCCACCTATACATCCACAGTGGTAATGACCCACCCATCAATACACCTACAGTAGTACTTAACCCACCTAACCATCCATACATCCAAAGTAGTTATCACCCACCCACCAATACACGTACACGTTGCCAATCCATAAAATTACTTATACTACTTTCAAATAATAATCTACTTGATGACTTTATTTTCATTTAAAATAAGTTTGAAAAATCGTAGATAATATACTTTGATCTGCTTGCTCCCGCTTTTGGTATGAAAGTTGGCAAGCTTTGGCCTGAATTCGGACGATCACTGATCAGTCATTAAACATGTCAAGGGCCTGGCGAAGACAAAGCCGTGTTTGCTGCAAACGGTATCGACCAGCGGTAAATAAGTGATAAGACCAGTCTCGCTGAGGTCAGACGATGATAGTGGCGCGGCCTATCGTCACTGGCTAGACTTGACCAACTAGAACACTTAGTCGTCTTCCTACTTCCAGGTGTTCAAATTTATTCTACCTCTAATCTATTTTTACACAACATGAAAAAGAATTACAAATTATTACTGCTGAGTAGATTGGCGAAAACATACCTAAATCAGCCTAAATACTTTCTTTACCAAGAGAGATTATTTACCGATAATGGCTCTCATACCCTCCCTCCACGCTCCGTCGGCTGTATACTAATTAACAATGGTCTGAGGGTCGTTTCTAATATCCTACCTCACCATGTTCCCCGTCCCTTGGTCAGGTAGATGACTCCCTTAGGTGGTGTCAATTAGAAATTTACTTGTAAAGGAATATTCGCTCCATATTTCAGCACTTTTGTACTGTCGAGGATCATAGATTACTGTATTAAATAATAATATAATTATTTATTTTGTATCTCACAATAAACTTGATTAAAATTCTAAAATACATGTAGTAATGTACGCATTTATTTTAATTGCTTCAACTGTAACTTAGTACCGAGCGTTAAAATAGTAAAACTTATATAAAGTTCATTGGACGTAATATCTCCACTTTTACTATAAAATAGCTTTAACACTTGTAATCAAATAATTATTTCAATAAAAACGTTTAATCTATTACAAAGGACGTTGATGGTCGCATCCTCACAAGGTGCATTTTGGAACAAAATTCAAAATTACCGTTGTAAAATTTAGATTAATAAACCAATTATAAAATAGTTTTTTAATTAGCATAATACGTGTTGGTACATATACAGTACAAGTAAACGTCACACAACACAAATTTATTACAATATAAGCACAAAATGCACAAATATACTACAATACAAGCACAAAATGCACAAATATTATAGTGATCGATTTCGGTGAACCACGCTCACCTTCCTCAGACCAGAGGGATTCACAAAAGAATGGACAACGGTGTTCAACAACTCAATTTATAGGCCTATGATCACGTGACCCCATTAGCTGGAATCGTCAAAATGGCGGCTGCTGTGATATTATTGGTTAATTCCTATTGTCTGTTACTTCTCTTCTTTTATTCGCTGAAAATACATTATTAAAAACTATTTCGGAATCAAAATTAACCTGTTCATTCATTAATTTATCACGATCCTTACATTTTTCTTTAAAAATAAATAACTCTTCCCAAGCATTCATGTTACGACCCTTCTTACAAAATTTTAGAATATCTACATTTTCATCTATTTTATTCAAACTGTGGGTACAATTCAGGAGGTGTTTAGCTACATTAGATCTTTCAGGTTTATTATTTTTAAAAGCAGAGACATGGTTTTTATATCTTTTGCTAAAATTTACAGTCTGACCTATGTAAAACATATTACAATCATTACAGTTAATCCTATATATTCCTGAATTATTAAATTTATCTTCACTTTCAATATTCGGGTGTAAAATGTTGGACATAGTATTACAAGTCTTAAAAGCTACTGATAAATTGAATTTCTTAAATCTATTACCAACTCTTTGTGTAAACGGCCCATTGTAATGGATGGATACATACTTCTTTTGTTCTTTATCGGATTTTTCTTATAAACGATATGGTTTTGTTTAACGAGAAATCATGTAATGACTTAGATAATATGTTAAATATACTTAATTGTCACCACCAGAAGCTTAGTTTTACCAGTGAATTTGAATCTATGAATGAAATTAACTTTTTGGATCTAAAAATAATTCGTGATCATAACAAACTTTCATATAGAATTTTCAGGAAACCTACTCAAACCAATTGTACCATAAATAACAGTTCTGTCCATCCCCCATCTCACAAAACAGCTAGCTTCAGAAGTATGTTATATAGGGCGTATTCAATACCATTAAGTGTTGCAGATAGAAAACAGGAAATAAATTTAATAAAATCAATAGCTATTGCAAATGGATACAAAGCATCAATGATTGATGAAATTGGAAGTAGAACAAACAAGAAAATAGAAAACAAAATTCGAGACGATAGACGAACAACACTTAAAAAAGAAAAATCCGATAAAGAACAAAAGAAGTATGTATCCATCCATTACAATGGGCCGTTTACACAAAGAGTTGGTAATAGATTTAAGAAATTCAATTTATCAGTAGCTTTTAAGACTTGTAATACTATGTCCAACATTTTACACCCGAATATTGAAAGTGAAGATAAATTTAATAATTCAGGAATATATAGGATTAACTGTAATGATTGTAATATGTTTTACATAGGTCAGACTGTAAATTTTAGCAAAATATATAAAAACCATGTCTCTGCTTTTAAAAATAATAAACCTGAAAGATCTAATGTAGCTAAACACCTCCTGAATTGTACCCACAGTTTGAATAAAATAGATGAAAATGTAGATATTCTAAAATTTTGTAAGAAGGGTCGTAACATGAATGCTTGGGAAGAGTTATTTATTTTTAAAGAAAAATGTAAGGATCGTGATAAATTAATGAATGAACAGGTTAATTTTGATTCCGAAATAGTTTTTAATAATGTATTTTCAGCGAATAAAAGAAGAGAAGTAACAGACAATAGGAATTAACCAATAATATCACAGCAGCCGCCATTTTGACGATTCCAGCTAATGGGGTCACGTGATCATAGGCCTATAAATTGAGTTGTTGAACACCGTTGTCCATTCTTTTGTGAATCCCTCTGGTCTGAGGAAGGTGAGCGTGGTTCACCGAAATCGATCACCATAATATTTGTGCATTTTGTACTTGTATTGTAATATATTTGTGCATTTTGTGCTTATATTGTAATAAATTTGTGTTGTGTGACGTTTACTTGTACTGAATTATAAAATAAATGTAGTAGAGTTAGGATAGTCAAACTTTAATATAAATTTGAAATTGTTAAAATGGTATTTTTTTTTAGTTACTTAAAGAAACTTACATTACATTTAAACTTCTAAAATAAACTCGCTAGTCATATAAAAAAGAAGTAAAATCTATTAATTTTATATACAAAAACATGACATGAAAATTTACTAACTATTGATAAAACTACAATTGGCACCCAGGTATTATAGCGTTATTATCTATTAAATACATTTTGCAACAGCCCACTTCACCTTTCTCTTCAGTAAAAATATCTACACAAATTTTGAATTATTGTTCACCATTAATTTAGGTTTCACTGACTAAAACCTTTTTCCACAACACACTTCTTCTTTACCTATCAATGTCAGCGATAGAATGACATCTTCGATTTTCAGTGCCTTGACTTGCAAGTGGCGTGGTGTAGACATTCAAAGTATTTTAGAGCGGGGGTTGCAGGAGGCTGGGGGCTGTCTACCTGACCAAGGGACGGAAGTTGGTGAGTTAGGATATTAGTTCAAACCCCGGTGCACCAGGACTGCGCCGCAAGGGTAAGGTAGAGCACCGGGACTGCGCCGCAGCGGCCTTCCTTTTGACAATTACATTATGCTAATTAAATGTATAATAATTTCCAATCTATGCAAGGAATATCTTCGAATACGATCATATAATACTCTCTGATTTTTGCAATGGCATTTTAAAAAAAATGTATTTCAAAACTAAATGTTTTAATCATGATAAATATAAAATATGAAATTTAACGCTTATATATTTATATAATTTCTTATATTAAACCGATAAAGCTATATTGGTGACATTCAAACGGATGGAAAATAAATGAGGTTCGATTAAATACCTACAAGCTGAAGGTATTATACGAGCTCGTACTTAAAAAATAAAAACCAATACAAATATTCAATGATATGTTAACAAAAAAATCAAATAGGGGTTCCACTATTCAGTCAACAATTCAGACAATGTTAAATACAATATTACAAATAAAATTAGAAACATCAAATCACAAAACTACAAATAACAGAATTACTAAGTTAGATAGATGAAGGAACAACAAAATGTCAAATTTTAAAATACAAAATTACATTGAAACACAAGCCAGTTAGTAAAAGTAACATACGAGATTTTAATTTATTAAGTTGTGTACATAATTATAATTATGTAACCCCGTACATTCATTTTTAAATAATTACATAAAGGGTAAGTTGATAAATCAAACAAATTTACAATAATTTACAATTTAGTCAGACAATTCTATAAACAAAATTCCATAATATGTAAACATTTAAAAGGTGAAAAATACACAAATCAACTGGAAAATGTACTATAACAAATGATCAATTATGAAGTTGAAGTTTAGATTAATATACAATTTAGTTTGAAAGTTTAATATTCAAAATGCCAAATGTAAAAATGTAAGAGTTAAAATTACAAAAATACATAAGTCAAGCAGAAATTTAATATACAAAATTATAAACTATGAAGTTAAAATTGACAAAAATGTACAATTTAGTTAGAAAGTTTATAAACAAAGATCCAAATTTAAAAATTCAAGGGATAAAAATTATGAAAATACACAAGGTAATCAGAAAATGTAAAAAAATAATAATAAATTATTAAGTTAAGTTAAAATATACTACTTTATTACAAATGGCTTTTAGCGAAACATATCTAGAACATTCACAATGTATACTTGATTTTTTTTTAAAGTAATTCAAGTTCTATTTCAATGAGTTTTACTTCTTTCATCGAGGTGACTAGCGCTTTTGTACACTATTAATGCCAATGTACGTGTCCAGCTGAGCCTCCTTGATGGATTCAACGGAGATAAAAATGTTCGGATGAGGAGATGGACATGATTTCTTGAAGTTACTGTGTTAGCTTCACATGAGTTCGTCGTTCTCCACAAATCCGAAGAATCTAGACCCAAAATGAATGGAGGGAAATTGACGTAACTTTCACTAGCGTACAGTTCATGTTTTGTTTACATCCTGATTCCCAGCTTAGGTTACCTTGGATGGTTGCGGCGCAGTCCCAGTGCATTCCGGGGTAGACCTTTTTGGACCCTGTCATTAGGGCTGGAAATACGGCGCAGTCCCGGTGCACCCTTAGAAACAACCCTCAAACCATTGGTGATTAGGATACGCCCACTCCGGCATGTAGTGAATACATTGCTCCATTCAATTGGCACCAGCCTCGTCGCGAACAGTTTGGGCGTTGTATTCAATTTGTATGATTCAATTGTATGATCTTCCTGTATGATTTGCTTTCGTTAATTTAAACTCAAAATTAGTACATCTAAGTATATAAGAGCCGTTAAAACACGATCAGCGGGTAATATTACAACAAATACATTTTACTCACGTTGAAATTAACATTGTTAAAAACGCCTATTTGAACTTAAAGGACAATGAATATAGCTACAGACTAGCCTACATAACATTACACCATTACAGACCTAGGTTATATACAATTATTATTTTAAAGCTACGAATTTGGGGTTATAATTATTAGAGTTCCACAAAATTTGAGACGTTAAGTTGTACCGGCACTTTATCACGACCAAAATATCGCCCACCCCATAGAAAATAAATTAATAAAAAAAACACACACACGGTGTCTTCATTTCAAGATTCCTTTCCTGGAAAATGTCCTGGAGTAACTTGCTCATCATTCTCATCCTATCTCAATGCAAGTTCATGAAAAATATTAATAAAATATTAAAGTAATTCATTGTAATAATTAAATTTCTAATAAAATTCTAAATTAGTCATAGTATATTTTTAATGTGACCAAATAAAACCTTTTTGCTTATGTTAACCGCATAACATATACCTTTTAGCATGAGTGAAATTAACGCTTGTACATTTATATATTTTCTTATTTTGTAAAGTAAAAATAGTCACGATAACATTTTTGGAAAATAAATAAAAACACACTAATATGTTAGTTAACAAATCAAATGGTGGCAACAAATTCCACTATTCAGTCAAAAATCAGATAATTCACTAAACAAAATTACAAAAGAACACTTGGTAATTAGGAAGCGCAATACACGAAATTTCAAATTTTAAATTAACAAAATTACAATTTTCAGTCCCAGAAGAAAGAAACGTAATATAAATAATTATAAATTATTAAGTTACAATTAATTTTTACAAAATATACAATTTAGTCAGATAATTTAATAAACAAAATTCAATCTTTAAACATTCAAGAGGTTAAAATTACAAAAGAAAAAACCGCAAGTTTGTCAGAAAATGTAATATACAATGAAGAATGTAATTTTGTAATATGCAAAATTATGAATTATAACATTTCAAAATTAATAATAAAAAAAAAAAAAATAAATAAACTAAATATAGACTGTATAACCCTAGTAAGAAACTGAAAACCAACTGCCTACTGTTAAAAATTAATGTTTGAAGTAAAACAGTTATATTTTCTTCCAGGCGATTCGCGATTTAATAAACCATTAATTCCAATTTACGTGTTTAGCTGAACCTCCCTGATGCAATCAATGACGATAACAATGTTTGGATGAGAAGAAAAACTTAATTTCTTAAATTTATTGTGAAAACTTTAAAATCAGTTCGTCGTTCTCTATAAATCCGAAGAATCAAGAGGCCAAATGTATGGAAGGCAATTGGTGTTCACTAACATTTATATACACAAGTGCTGGCCTAGCACACTGTGTGTCCATGAGCACTGAGAAGACCCCTTCCATCTCCCTTGTGGCCATACCATGTTGTACAACACGAAGACACGATAAACATGGATTAAGTAAGCCAAAACACGCGACCATATGGTTGAGTAACTTGTAATCAGTGCTGGGGTTAATTGTTATAAACTCTGCTTCTCCTCACAACACCTTCGTTAGCCCCAGCGAGGTAATTTATGGATAGTTCCATAGTTGCAATGTCTTAGCACAGTACAAGGAGAGGCTTTGTGTTTAGTAATGTAACACATGCGATGGTAATGTGAGAATGGAACAGACGAATCACGCCTTCTGCACCCGCCCTTCTACCAACCATGTGAGTTAATTTGTAGTGGTAGAATATACAGTTTAAAATATCCAAGAGCATACTGTGTATAATAAGGTAAAACAAGCGATGCTAATGTCACGATTTGAAGTTTCGTAAACAATATAAAACAATAATGTTTAGTTCACGTTCATGTTTTACTCATAATAAAATTCACAATATCAAACAGTTAGGTTATAAAACAGGTGTATTCGACGAACGTAAACAACGCAAGAGGGTTGCGAGCGACAGTGGAGCGCATGTCAAAAACATATCAAACTGTAAGCCAGTAAATCGCCCAACTGCAACAGTGGAGCGCCTCACACTCCCTGTCGTACCCTCGCAGGTCCAGTCTGACAAGGGTTTGACAAGGGTTCAAAAACTACTAAACTAGGGCTTCTTGATATTGATGATGAGATTGAGTTTAACTTCAGATAATTTTTCGAAAAAAACACTATCATTATCTTAGTCTTCGGAAGTTGAAGTGGTAAACATGAGTGTGTGGCGGTGGCGGCCGACGCTAGGACTAGGGTGGCGCCCCGCCATCTTGGTAGGAGTCAGACGACTGCCAGTGTGGCCGCATTTCACGCTCCGAGTAGCCTCTCTACTGTTTATGTAATTAATTATGGTCCCCGCTGACAAGTACGAGTATTTCCATACTTAGCGGAGCCAATGTAATGTATATTTTGGAAATAAATGTATTCTGTGTCAGTTCCAGAATACATTTATTAACAAGGGTTGGTGTTTCATTTGCCTGCTGTTAACTGACAAGACTGTGTGATACAATTGAAGTTGAGAGGAAATGACTTACTTGGTTGAAAACAGGGTTTTGGTTGAGAAACCACTTTCTAGGAGGATGAAGGAACCATAAATTCAATGATAAGTAAATGACAATGTAGATACTATTGTTATTATTGCCACTATTATATTTAAGATAGTAAATTGCCATCCATTGTCCATCTTAGTAGTAATATATACATTAAGATGGACAATGGATGGCAATTTACTATCTTAAATATAATAGTGGCAATAATAACAATAGTATCTACATTGTCATTTACTTATCATTGAATGTATGGTTCCATTGGTTATGGTCATTTCTTATCATTGAATTTATGGTTCCATTCATCCTCCTAGAAAGTGGTTTCTCAACCAAAACCCTGTTTTCAACCAAGTAAGTCATTTCCTCTCAACTTCAATTGTATCACACAGTCTTGTCAGTTAACAGCAGGCAAATGAAACACCAACCCTTCAAATGAATAGGTACACGTATTTTACATTTGAATTGTAAAAGTTAATCATTCAGATTCAAGTTTACGAACCAACTAAGGTGCCAACTGACAACAGTTGGTTGCTATGCATTAGGCCACACCGAAAGGATGTTGGTACGTGGACGAGATGGTCTCCATGTGTGCTGTTTCGTTTGTTGTTTTCGTCTCATCAGGTATAAATAGGTGAGAGTTTCTTACTCACCATTACACTACAGCGAACTGAGTTGATGTCATATAATTGTCTTCATTTTCTTGAAGTAATTATTGACATACAGTTCCATTAGAGTGGATGACGGAAAATAAACTCAACGTTCTTAAACTTACTCCACTACTAAGATCTTCGGACTAACAACTATAAAAAAATAGTCCATCTCGATTTACGAACCATTGAATGTGCATATTCCAAATTAAAAAAAAAATTTTTTTGCGTTATTCGCCCTGTGTTTAATTCTGTGGTGTAATCAAGAGTAATGTACTATACTGTGATACTGAACATTTTGTGCTGTATCCTAATAATACCTATCACCATATGGCGATAGATAACTCTACTATTATCATCAAAATATGAAATTTACTGAGTGTGAAGTTCTTATAATTAATGCTCAACACCTATTAACAAACTGATTAGCATGAGCTGAATAGAAACACACAGTATGGTTTAAATATTGTGAATAAATATGAATGGATAAGAAAAAAATAATATAGAAGAAAGTATTCAAAGTGCAAC